>QVNW01001041.1:0-24175 GCA_014825475.1 Pseudomyrmex flavicornis
ATAATTAGCAATATAAATCCAAAAGAAGACTATACTTACCACTTCTAAAGACATAAACGAATATTTTAAGTGCTTCAAAAAGATATTTTGAAGCACTTAACTGTTAAGAAAGGACAGTAGAAAATTATGATTACTGCATTTTCAGCAGAAAAGACACATACATCTATTCTTGTCTTTATCATGTCATCTCTTATCTTAGTCCGACTAAAGCGCTACCTACAGCATAGAGTGAAGTCAAATCGGAATTCCGTCGTTTTAGTATCCTTTTAATTGAAAATATAACTTATTTATTAATTACTAATTGTTAATTACTACTTACCAATTACCAATTATCAATTACCAATTACTAATTATTGACAAATGAATATAAACATATCAATGTCATCCTCTACTTGATGATAATTGCGTTATAAATCAGACTACTAGCATTAAAGCAGATAACTGCATTGTAAAGCATACTTTAACTCAATTGATAAACGTCGAATGTAAAAATATCTGAAAGATGAGTGGCAAACAATTTCAGAGTAAATTGTGGACTCAGCCCCGATTACCTCTTCATATATGTTGTCAGGGACATTGTCCTGAGTAACATTCAAAACGTTTTAGCCGGCACTCATTTTTCATTAAAAAGTTATTCCTAAAAATTATAATCACGTAAATAATTGATAAAACCTTACAAAGATCAAAAGTTCCAAAAGTATAGTATATAATATAAACTTCGTGCAAAAGTATAGTATATAATATAAACTTCGTTTCCTGTGAAAAGTGTGTACGTATCCGCTATCATTCCGGTGAACCTCGCTTTGCGTGGAAAGTTGTAATCTTTGTGATTTTTTTATAGGCTTACAACTTTTTACACAAAATATAGTTCAATTTAAACCTATGTGTCTAGTTTTTTGCGGAACTCTCGGAAGGGAAATCCAACCATAAGAAGGGCCTGCCTCCACATACACACTTTCCTCTTGAAGCGAGGTTCTGCGTATGCTATTATCGTAACATTTTTTTTTAGATTAGGTTGTGTTAGAGTTGTTTGAGAAAGGAATGCAGGGGGAGCAGCAGAGGCCATAAAACAGAAAACCATTCTGACAATTTTGTTGGACCTACTACGGACCCTACTACGTTCATACACAAAATATGGAGAGATTATCAAGAGTGTGGCGCTAATCTTCCACCTTTCGGCACTCGAAAGTATTACTATGAGCATTACATCGCAGAATTTTTGTTTAAAAGATTATATACATATAAGAAACGCATTGATGTTTTTTTTGTTAAAGTAAGAAGAAAATTATTTGCAATAAACAATTTAACATAATTATAATAGTTTATTTATAAATTAATATATTTATGAAAATTTACATAGAAAGGTCTAACTTTTCAAGACCATAAAAACTTTTTAACGCATAACGAGCTCTGGCTAACCTCTTGAATATTACTCAAGACATTGTTTTTGACAACATATATAAAGGTCATCGTGATTGGTGCTAAGTCCGTTATTGTCAACATTTATGTTACTTCTTGTAAGTTGCCTATCTTCAGGCGCTTTCACCTCTTACCTTAGACGTCACATAGCTTCGAAGGCTTTATACTTATTAACAAAAAATGTTTTTTTATACTCTTTCTACCCCACAAAAAATCTGCAATATTTTAAAATCACTCTGTATATTACATATATATACACACATACATATACAGAGTGTACGAGTATCAAAAGTCTTTAATATTTCGGAAAATACACATTTTCGAAAAAATTGTTTTATACAAAAGTTGTAGGGTTTTATAAAATGCATTACATGCATCTTATAAAACTCTACAACTTTTGTATGAATATTATTATGACCTTGAGTTATTAAGTATGGTTATGAAAGTCATCATCAATTTCTTAAATGAAATTCTCTACTTTTTATTATATATTTGTAGCTTATTTCGAAAGCTTTCCAAAACTACCCACTATTAAGTAATTTTTTAAGTACTTTTCGAGTTATAAGACTTGAAAGTTACAGTACTGACGACATTATCATTATTGAAAATATACCGCGCGAAGGTTGCACGATCGGATTTACACTTCTTTTGTAAGTGTGTGTGTGTGTGTGGTATCACAGCGGAGAAAGTTTGGAGTCAATAAATATCACGATAATGATACCACACACACGCGCGCGCGCGTGCGCGCACACACACACATATATAAAAAAAGTGAAAATCCGACCGTGCAACCTCCACGCAGTATACTTTCAGTAATGCTAATGTCGACGATACTGTAACTTTCAAGTCTTATAACTCAAAAAGTACTTAACAAAAAAATATTTAATATTAGTTAGTTTTGAGAGACTCTCGAAATAAGTTACAAGAATATATAATAAAAAGGAAAGAATTTCTTTTAAGACTTTTTGATGATGACCTTCACGTAACCTTGATAACGATATTCAAAGTCATAATAATATTGCCATGTACTGCATCTTACAAAACCCTACAACTTTTGTATGAAACATTTTTTTCGAAAATGCGTATTTTCCGAGATAGAAGTTTCGATACTAGTACACTTTTTATATGTATATATATATATATATATATATATATATATATATATATATATATACTTATGTCATATTAATTATATATTTTACAGAATATTTTATAATCTTAATGAAAACTGTTTTATTGTATGTATCTTGTCTATACTCCAAAATAAAGAATTTTCTTGTAGTGGCGAAGTGTTACTTTTTGTTGTATTATCGGTTATTATAGAAAATCGGTTTATATACCGGTTATAATAGATAAAATCGGGTATTATAGAAAATATAATACAATAAATATTAGTTAGAATTTTATACATATTCTAGTGTATAGAAGCTTTACGTTATATAACATTATATGTTTTATTTATACGGTAGAATTATGTAAAAAATTACAATACTTTTTATAATTATAATACTTGTCATAAATATTCCTTCTTTTAGAAGAATATACGTATAAAAGTATTATTTTAATAGTGACTTATCTCACAAATGATACAGAGAAATGAAAATTGTATTGTGACTTATAAATGACTATTGTAATTGTATACAAGAAAATTAATTACCAAATGTAATATACCAATTACCAGTATATTGAGTCAGTTCAGTGAAAAAACTCTCCAAAATATCATAAGTTTTTATATTATCTATATCGAATAATTTTGCAATTATTTCTATTTTTCAGACTTCGAGTGTTGCAAATTAGTCCTGGCATAGAATTCTTGGGCACAATTCGCTGGGAATTGGCAGGTACATTGCTACTTGTGTGGATACTTTGCTACTTTTGTATCTATAAAGGTGTTAAATGGACTGGCAAAGTAGTCTATGTCACCGCTCTTTTGCCATATGTGTTGCTTTCTATACTCTTATATCGCGGTATTACATTACCTGGCGCTATGGAAGGCATTAAATATTATGTTACTCCAAATTTGTCTAAATTGCAAGAATCTGAGGCAAGTCTGATTTACATTATATAGTTTATATTATAATAATTTACTTTATATTATAATAATTTATAGATATTTTATAATGTTATAATTTTATATACAGCGCAAAAATATATATAGTTAGCAGCAAACCTGAACATACTTATGGAATAATTAATAAAGAATCTTTAGGCTCTGAAGTTTCTAAATTAAGAAATATATAGTCATAAGAGCCGTTCGCAGGATGTTGTGTGGAAATATGCGTGTATATATATATGTTGTAACGTTTTTCGCTCCCGACGTTCAATGTCGCGCGCCGCTCCGCCCGAAACGGGATATCTCGGGACACAGGCAAAGTTCGCGCGATAAATATAGGTCGCCAAGATAGAAAAAGGGATATCCTAGAAATCACGAGCTAACCACTCCGCCAAGTCGACGAATCCTCTGATCTAAGTCGGGCGCCAGATGCGTTTCCGCATCAACTATGCGTCGCTCGATGGCTAGCTCGGGCCTAACGGAGAGGAGCAGGGTTTAATCAGGCGGTCCGCGTAACCAAATAAACTCGGCTCAAAATAAGCTGTGAATAATTGCTCATTATTATTATTATGACACTCACATGTCATAATAATAATAATAACAAGTTTAGTAAACAATCTAAGAAAAAGATAATTTAGATAATAGCAATAATATATAATAGCAACTAATAAAGATAATTTAGAAAACAGCTTGATAGCATAGATAGTTAATTGACAGAAAAATATCAGATAAGGCAGAGAAAATAGCTTAAGGCCAAAGATAAATTGAAAACAAAGAATAGGTGATAAATCGCTAAAGTAGTTACTTAATCACTCACAAACTACCGACAAGAAAAGTCGGTTATAGTTCAAAGCACACACAATTATAATAGTTTCGCTACTAAGTCAGAGATGAAAAAAAGCAGAACATAAGAGTGAAGCGTGTCGCAAAAGTCGCAGAGATCAAAAGGACATGCGCAGGGTGGAAACTCAGACGCAAAGATGTAAGAGAGATCAAGCGAGGCTAGGTGTTAGTCCCCTGCAAGCACACTACTGTAATTATGTGTTCTGATGCGGAGCAGATTTCGCTCTGGAACTGCTGAGCTACCTTAAGGTCGTTGAGATTTTCTGATATTCTAGCACGACACGACGCGTGCAACAAAATATGATAAAATGAGCGAGAAGTGGAGTGGGTGCGAGTTAACCGAATTACCAGTAATTTAATTGTCAAACATATACTCTATGTCAGCTTCGGTGCGACAGCTACACAAAACTAGATTTGTACGACAGCAATCTAAAATGGCGGTACGCCCACTACACCAGAATATCTCGTAACCAGACAGCAAAGATTCCACTTGATTTGACAGCCTATACGCGATTCGGCGTGAGACCGTATGCAATTCGTCCTCCGATCGACGATATTCATCGCAATCAGGTCGCCAATGCATCGTCAAGTATTTGCGAGCACTTTTTATGCCGGTTATTTACGCGTTTCTCACACGGTCACTTGCTCGCACTTCACCTTGCACTCCTTAACTCGCAGAAAATATTAGGCAAAAAAATATTCCGATCTCATAATATATGACAGCAGCAAAATTCTTTTACTTCCCCGTGGATATTTCTAATTCGATAGCGCAAGATTGAAGATACGCACTCTGTCGAAGTATCCGACTCGACCATGTTCTTTAACTTCGTCTACGCAGCGCTTTTTTCCAATTCACTGCTTTCGCATTATCACCGCGGATAAATCTAACGTAGGATATTCTCTTATTTACAAGATAATACGACAGCGCTTTCTCATATTTACGATAGCAAGTTCGGTAACGACAGAACTAATTAGCCGATAACGAAAGTTCTAGAAGTTTTCGACAGCACAAAAGCTTTAGTCGCGCGAGACGATACATAAGGTAATATATATTAACAAATACTGACACAAAAATGCTGCTTGATGCGTCTCCTCACGTCTCCAGGGCTTACTCACTTTATTCCTTATTCTAATTCTTATGCCTACGAACTTCCAACAACGAAAGAATCAAAATGGCGACGGACGTCTTCGCACCCGAAAGAAATACGCGAAAATTTACGTGACGGCTAGCATCGACACGAAGCAGCGGGTGCGCGGATTCGTGGATTACACAAGAGCTGAGACCTCACCGAACATCCTCCTCGGCCTCGATCCGGGCGTCCATGCTCCAAATTGGCGATAGAACAGAGTGTAGAACGGATCCTCGGGAGTACGTCCGGTCTCGTTCAGCGACAGCAACCAAGAGAGTGAGGATCGAGATCGATTCCGGGTCAATAGCAGCACAGAAGAGCACTGGATTCACGCAGGGTGAATCGCGACAGCCAATCAGGATGCGACATTACAGTCGCGGCGCTCAGATTTGCAAGAGTCGCAGGATTCGCGGCCGCGAAGTATAAACGCAATTTCTCGCTCGCCGGTTTGGTACTTTCGCGGCTCGCTGGAAGCGATTATCTTAGCGCACGATGCTCGTTGCAGTGCCGAGACGTCGCGTGTCCTTCTTTTCCATCCCCTGGGATGTTAAACGGCTGTAATTTCGCTGATTTTTGCCGGGGTGGTTCCGGTCACATGGTGCTGATTAGTTCCATCGTAGCGGCCTTCCGCGCTCCCTGGTGTGTCGGGCTGGTGCGTCTAACGCGCTCGTTACCGGCGGTGACCGCTAGATGCAGCGACTCGCTCCTCCTGTCGTATGCCCATTTCTCTCTCGCCTCGCTGACAGCTGACAGTTCGGTACCTTATTCCAGCAGTTCATCGACCTTGATATTGATCCTTGGTGTGTTGATCCCTCGGTGACGGTGAGGTGTCAGTGAATTACATACAAAAAGAGCGCAAAACTAAAACTTACAAGTTACAATAATTCTAGTTAAGTCCTGGAGGATCTTGGCGCTCAACCGGCTCGCACTCCCGGATCTCGTCAATTTAAAAAAATTTTGTGGCGAGGGAGAAGCGGCGTGACTACCACGTCACAATGTATACATATATATATATATATATATATATATATATATATATATACATTGTGTGTGTGTGTGTGTGTGTGTGTGTGTGTGTGTTGTGTGTGTGTGTGTGTGTGTGTGTGTGTGTTCACATATAAATTTTATACGTGAGTTTTTGAATTGAAATTTCAATTCTTAAAATCATATAGAATGCTATATTTGCATCACATATATAAGAGACTTCGTATACTCTCTCTCCCTACGATGGAACTAATTCTAAATTATTGCGAAAAAACTCTTCAGCCAGAAGTCGAATAGGAAAGGCAACGGCTCGGAAAGCCGGAGATTCTAGGTTCGACTTCTGGCTGAGGAGTTTTTTTCGCAATAATTTATAATTAGTTAAAATTAGTTATTACGGGGATATACGAGGTCTCTTATATATGTGATGCAAATATAGCATCCTATATGATTTTAAGAAGTGAAATTTCAAAAACTCACGTGTAAAATTTACATATGAACACATATAAATATATGTATACATATATATATATATATATACACACATATTTCCGCACAACATCCTGCGAACGGCTCTTATGACCATATATTTTATACTTATAGAATTTTAAGATAAATAATATTTTATTCTGACTGGCCCACTGATCTCGCGGCCTGAATGCGGGAGGATTGCTTTAAAGTCCCGAGTTCAAATCCGTTCCCACTTTATGAGTTTTACCGCGCCGATCCCTTTCAATCGAGTTATTATTTGATTTGAAAGACGAACTGAATCCTTCAATAATTAATTGAGGTGTATCCTCCAAGTGTCATGCGCACTTTCGGTGGTTCAAAATTCATTAAAATTTGTACGTCATTCCTTTACAATCCGCACTTTGGATGCTATGGGCTAATCACTTGTATGCCTGAGATCTAATGAGTACTGAAACGTCTACAAATTGTCGGACTGTTTTGTAGAGATCTTATGTTCTACTGAGGAATGACGGAAAAATATTATTATTATTACTATTTTATTCAATTTTTGCATGTAGATAACAAGAAGAACAAAATACGTAGTGAATTTAATTGTATGTTGCTTCTCGTAAAATTTAACAATAGAAAGGAAAGACCAACACGAGACGAAAACCAGATGTTCGGTTTAAAAAATTTCTTTATTATAAAGTTACAAAAATTGGTTTGTTTATTTGCAACAGAATACGCGATACGCAATAGTGTTATAACTAAATTAAAGCCTTTAATTGAACTTTGAATAAAGAAGTTTTTTAACTCAAACATCTTGTTTTCGTCTCGTATTGGTCCTACCTTTCTATTGTTAAAATATGTAGTGTTGTGTCAGATGCTTAAATTTCACAAGAAAAATTTAACGTTTGTGTTACCATCATTATTTTGGTTCATAGAAAGTGTTTTTGTATAGTCGGTTTTGCACCGCAACTCATTTTACACTTTAGTTTTTAGTACGCTTACAGTAATTTTGTCCACAAACCTATAACCTTGATTTAAATGCATTTAAGCATACTTAATACTACATTTTTGCAGTATTCTACGCAATAAAATACACATTTCCTGCACTCTTTGCCACAAAAAAAATTGTCGTCGTTGGGAGAGCATTATATTTATTTAATGCTAACTTTATTTTTCGCAATATTTTAAAATTAATTAGAGGGATATTTGGTCTCTCACATATGAGATGCAAAAATAGCATTCTATGTGAATTTTAAGAATTGAATTCTCAATTCAAAAACTCAAGTGTAAATTTACATGTGAACATATATATATATTCGTATATTTCCGCACAAACAACCTGCGAACGGCTCGTAAGACCATATATTTATTCATAGTTTGTTACTTTCACGAGCCTTAGAATCTTTAGTAATTTGTTTATTTTTAAATATGCCCATTTTCTATCAGGTTTAAGTATCCGAGTTTTGAGCAGGCCACTATGTTTGAGCCTGCAGCCAATTTTTTACGCTTTTTGCACAATGCCTTAAAGTATTGTCATGTTAGATTATGACATCACATTCTAGTACTGGTATATTTTTAATTGTTTCTATTAAATTTTTTCCTAAAAAGTTTTTATAAATATACTGGTTCACAATAGCTTCGATTCGATGTAATGATCTACGCCGTACGCCGTAATGCATCCCCTCACATCATAAGTGAACCACCACGAAATTTAATTTTTTGCTTAATCTGACGCAATAGAAAAGATTTGCCTTCCTTTTCCAACACTAAAAAAGTTCATCCAATTAAACTCGATTAATTGTAGATTTGTCTAAAAAAATTACGTTTTTTTAGTGCTCGATATTCTACACAGAGAGAAAGATTTCTTTAGATTTAACAAATTTTGTTAAATTCAAACAAATTATTTTATTGGAATAGTTCAAACAAACTTATTTTTAAACTAAACATTCCGATTGTTTGACACATAAAGTATTTTTTTAAGTTAAATGGAATATTAAAAACTTTTGCGGCTTGCGCCCTCAAATCTCGCCCTTCGAGATTTCACTCGAATTAATCTTTGGAGGCCCGAGTTTAGCTCGCCGATCAACCAAAGAACTCCATTAAAAAAGGCCACACTTGAAAAAATCCTAAGATAATGGTGAGATTTGAGAACTCGAGACCTCTATATTTGCAGCCTCTGCACTCAGTCTACGAGACCACTTGTTCCTTATTAAAATGTAATTATCTTTATCTACTTATTCTCAAGCTATCCTACACATTTCATTTATTATTCCTTTAAATTATTATTTTATTAAAAATATTGCAGTACAATGTACCCTACGGATAATTAATTTGGAAGCATGTAAAGAAATTTCTGTGCGGAAAGCGACTCCGTAGTGTAGAGAGGATATCATTGGTCACAAATACTGTAATTGTCTCAAACAATACTATATTTAAATCAAATATATTCTATGTTACATTTAGGTAAAGAAATGTTTTTCTTTGTTTTCAGTAAAAATAATGCTTAATGAAACCAAATAATATATTATTTTGTTGAAATAAATTATTTTAAACATTTGTATTGTTTCCGTCAAATAATATGATTTATTTTAACTTAACAATACAATTTTCATTTAATAAAATTGTTGTTTGGAATAAAATTATATTGTTTGAATGCAACAAATATAAGTCAAACGAATTATTAAATTTAGAGAAGCTTTTATTTCTATCTAGTTTATATTTTGTTTTATTTATTTATTTATTTTTTGTAAAACTCAAAAGCCTTGACATTCTTCTTTGAAAAAGCAGGGTTTTTGCTGTAAAATTAATTTTTTTAGTGCTTTTTGAGCCGTTTATTACTTTTTGAGTCCATTTATTAATTTTCTTTTCAACATCACTTTCCAATAGATTTGCAGCCATTGATATCGTCGTTGCAACTTTTGAAGCATTACTTTGTCAGTTTCCTCTTTTTCTGACAAGATAATAATTTTGGACAGCCTCCGAAAGATGTAGGTACTGCAATATTTCACTGCAATATTGTTTTCGTATTTTTTGTACTACTGCCCGACTGACGTCATAGGGTTTTAGTAACTTTTCGCGATAAACTAGATTTTAATTTGAAAAATGTATTATTCTTCACACTGTGATATAATGGCTTCATGATGATATATTGATAAGTGTTACTGCACAGATAACGATAAACTAACTACAGTAGAACTCCATTTATATGAACCGGAAAGGAGACAAGGAGTTGACATAACCGGATAATTCATATAATAAGAGCTCACCTATTTTTCTCACCATCTACTGCACAAGCGTCGCTCGAGCGTCGCCTGCTCTTATTATCTGAACTACCGACGGTGTTCAGATAATAGAAGTAAACGCTCAAAGTATGTAAATTCAATTAGAGTTTTATTTTATAGCACTTTATTTTATGACAGTTGTTTATTACTTTATTATTTTATATTCTCACTAGTTTTCAATCTCTTTAGTATATTGTTTTTATCAGATAGACTAAGTATAGTCCGTTTCTTACGGTTTAAACTATCAAAATCTATGTTCGTCGTGAGATACGTTATAAGTTTTCAACCCTTACTGAACCCGTAGAAGTGAGATTAATTTTGAATAGAAGAATGTTTCGCATAACACATATTTTTAATGTTTATATTTTAGACATTGCGCGACGCTCGGCGATCAACAAGTGAGCGTCGCAGGTCGTCCCACTCCTGAACTCTAGCTGAGCTCCTATTACTACCAGCAGTTCAGATAATAAGAGCTTAGCTAGAGTTCAGTTACTTATGCATTGCACAAAAATCCGTTCATATAAACGGAGTTTCACTGTACTAGTGTACTCCTGGTCACGAGCATCGATCGTATTTATTTACAAAATTTGTGTTTCCAATTCTTAATCCCAAAAATCTTGATGCGGTGCAAAATCAAAAAAACTACACAAAAAAAATTTCTATGAGCCACAATAATGATGGTAATAAGAACTTCAACTTTTTCTTGAAGTCTCGGCATCTTACAAAACACTATTTTGATTTTTGTATTCTACTTGCAAACTACTTTGAATAACATATTATTTATCTTAAAATTTTATAAGTGTGTTCAGTTTTGTTTGTAACTGTATATATTGTTGCACTTTCCCTTATACATTGCATTTTTTCCTGGAATGTTTCGTGAATAAGTTGAATTAAGTAATTTTACGAAGTGTTAATCAAGCTCCGGTACAATACTATGTATCTATAAGACTTTTCTTTTATTTATTTATTCTTTAAACGCTATATGTATGTAGAAGAATTTTGGTAATTATTTAGATCAAGAGCTTTCTCACCGATTTTAATCAGTTTCAAATATATTGTTAAGGACGTTATTCTTAACAACTTTTCCCTATACATGTTACCATCACTCGGCCTTAGTTTCCGAGATATTCGCAAAAAACTTCAGGTAAATTTATGATACGATTATACTTCATTCTGGTATTAAGATCTTTGGTGCTAATACATGATGTCTTATACGCAAATATTAGTTAAGTTAAGCGTACACAAGGACCTTTTGTGTATGCGTAAAAACAGTGTGTTCCGCTCGCCCTACAGGGGGGCTCCACTATCCAAAAAACTAGATACATAGGTTTGGATTGAACCTCGCTTTATGTCGAAAGTAACTTTCAACGCAAAACGAGGTTCAATTTAAACCAATGTGTCTAGTTGTTTGGATAGTGGAGCCTCCCCCCCTCCCATAGGGGACAGAACACACTGTTTCTATGCATATACTTTTCACGAAAAGCGAGATTCCACATGGGTTTGGGTAAATATACAGAATAAAGGAACCTCCTCTTATCGGCTTCTCGTTTTCATATATTGTAAACATGATCTTCCTGAGTACGTTTCTGAAAGTTTTAGCCAACGCTCATTGTTTATAAGAAAGTTATAAACAAAAAAAGTTTTAAAAATAAATTTTTTTTCGACATTATGTACATTTTGTTCGTGTTGTAAGCGTGTAAGCAGGGGGGACTGATCCCCCCTCGAGGAAAAATAAGAAACGATTTCCGATTACATGTCGCTAAAAACCACGTACATACTATCGACATGGAGCGACGTGTAATCGGAAGTCGTTTCCTATTTTTCCTCGATGGGGAGCAGGGAGAAAAGGGAGGAGCTTCCGCTCCTTGCGGAGGGCGCAGCTCCCCTCTGCCTACATGCATACAACACGAACAAAAAGAACGAAAAGTTTCATTGCCTATAGGATATGTATAAGATAGGGTATCTTACACTGTTCCACGCATAAATGTTTGTGTGTAACACGTATATTTTTATATAAATACATATCACATTTAATTTAAAAACAGAAAGTTTCGGGATATGCTACATACACTCGTGTATAACACATATTGTTGGCAACATAAACATTACTCATTTCCTTCTGAAATGTACACGGTGTCAAAGAACGATGGTTTCTTCTTCATGAAATTTTTTTTGTTTATAACTTTTTAATAAACAACGATCGACGACTAAAATTTTTTCATGTCACTCTCTCGTTTACATATGTTATGAAGGACATTGTCCTGAAAACAAGAAGCCGATCCGAGAGGGCTCCCTTATTCTGTATATTTACCTAGGTTTACTCTTGCAAATTTTGACTTTTTTAGCTCATGCATCATTGGTTGATACGTAACAAAACTCAAATTGGTGGACACAGTATTATTGTGTAAATGACGAATAAAATAAAAATACTGCAGTAACTCGAAACTTCGCCCCTCCTTCTCCCTCTTCCAAAAAAAATAAAGAACGACTTGCGATTACATTCGCTTCTTCGCTCTGCGGGAAGGCAAAGTCTCCTCCCTGCCTACACATGTCATACAAACAACATATTTACTTCAGAAATAAACACCGTGTTGGAAAACAAAAAATTCATTTGTGAAATTTCTTTTGCGAATATCTCGGAAATTAACAATAAGGCTGAACGGCGGTAACATGTACAGGGAAAAGTTGTCAGAATAACGTCCTTAACAACTTATTTGAAGCTCATTAAAATCGATGAGGAAGCCCCTAATCTAAATAATTATCACAATTTCTTGTAAATATTTTTAAATTGTAATTAATTAATATTTGTAGGTGTGGATAGATGCCGTAACACAAATTTTCTTCTCATATGGCCTTGGTCTCGGCACTCTTATGGCCCTTGGTAGTTACAATAAATTTAGCAACAACGTTTATAAAGATGCACTTATCGTCTGCTTAGTGAACTCGTCCACCAGCATGTTTGCCGGCTTTGTAATATTTTCCGTAGTTGGTTTCATGGCGCACGAACAGCAGAAACCAGTCGCTGATGTAGCCGCGTCTGGACCAGGATTGGCTTTCCTCGCCTATCCGTCGGCGGTTCTCCAACTACAAAATGCGAGGTTCTATGCGTGTTTATTTTTCTTCACGCTGCTTCTTATTGGTCTCGATTCTCAATTCTGTACGATGGAAGGTTTTATCACAGCTGTGGTAGGTTCTTATCTCAAAAAAACTGAAAAGTTTATATCTCTCAATAGTCATAAAAATTTTTGAATTCAAAAATTGTGAACATTGGAACACTGCTAAACTTTGTGTTTGTAATTTGAATAAAAATAATTGATTCCTATTAAAAGAAATAAATTAATAATAATATAAATTCAAGTCTATTTTCAAACGTGTATAATATATGCAACTTATACTATTAGTAAAAATAGTTACTTTTAAGTTGATATTTAGATGTTTTCATTTTGGGTACTGTATTTTCTTAACACAAAATTTGTATCTTTTTGTAAAAGTGATTGAGACTAAAAAGAAATCGATCAGTTCAGCAATTGATATAAATCTTAAATTTGTTGAATCGAATAAATTATCCGACTCACGTAAATAAGTTACGAGCGGCCTATGTAATATACTTAAACTAATAATATTAATACATATATGTATATAAAACATAACATGTATATGAAACATATACATATAGTATTTTTACGTATGGATAGTAGTTTAGTGTATTAAATAATTGTTTATGAGTGTTAAATTATTATAGATTTAATTTAGAAAGTGTTTTAGTAGTTTTATAAAACTACTAAAACACTTACTACGATATCCGTGACAACTATAGACAATCAGAATCTGCGCAAAAATTTTTTGTGCAAACGGAATCTAGACAAATGAGATCTGTGCATCAGTGTCGATCTGCGCAAAGAAACTCTTAGCTATCAGGATCCTCTATTGTAACATATATTTTAGTTATATTAATAACATTACTATTGTTGCGTAACCGCCCAGTATGCACGGCCGTGTTATTTGTCTAGCGAATAGAAAATAGAAGTTCCCATGGTTTCTCCAACCTCGCCCCCAACTTTCGAATGTAATCCTCCAAAGAATCCGAACAATAATTCGACGGAAAGTCCTGCAACAAATCCAACGGCAGACGCAGATCACGTCTAAAACTCAACTAGCAGGAGTAGCCTCCGTAGCTTCATGCTTAGAAGACCTATAAGCAAACAGAAACATAAGAACCCAACGATTCTAATTTTTCTGATTTTCATCAACGAACTTAGAAAGATACTGCAATATCGTTTGATATTCTCTCAACCTGCCCATTGGACTGCGGGTGAAGAGCAGTAGTTCTTGTCTTCTGTATCCCCAACATCCACGATAACTCCTGAAAAAGTCGAGACTCAAAATTCTTCCCCTGACTCGCGTGCAACTCCAATGGCACACCAAATCTAGAGATTACTTGATTGACAAAAACCTCAGCCACGATCGACGCTCTAATATTTTTCAAAGAAAAAGCTTCCATCCACTTGGTGAAGTAATCCACAATTACAAGAAGAAACCTATTCTCCGAAGAAGACGCCGGAAAAGAACCCAGAATGTCTATCTGCAACCTTTCAAAAGGCGCATCAGCATTAAAGATCTGCAACGGAGATTTCCCCTTATCCGAAGGACCTTTCTTCGCGACACAAACCCCGCAAGTCTTACATCAATTTTCCACATTTCTCTTACACAAAGCCCAATAAAATCGCTTACGAATCTTCGTCAACATCTTATTCACTCCGAAATGCCCACCAGAAGAAGCATCATAAGCTTCCTTTAAAATTCGTTTTATCCTCTTCCGAGGAACGATAACCTGAAAAAAACTAGATTTTAAATTTGTGCCACCCACCTCTTATGCAAAACTCCATCTACCACAATTAAAACGTCCCAATAGGACCAGTAGATCTTCGAAGAAGGACCCCTAGCCGAAATTTCCTCCCACGAAGGACGTCCATCCCTTTCCCTTTTCACAAAACGACACAGTTTGATCTTCTAATTGATCCCTACGCCACTCTTCAGAAGCATCCTCTTTCAAAATTATCCGAGTTACCTGTTCCTCCTGCTTCAAAGCATCCCTTACCTCCATTCTCGAACAATACTTGCAGGTATGTTTCGCATAAGGCCGCCTAAAGAGTCTATCCGCGTCCCTGTGCGTTCGACCGCTCCGATGAACTACCTCAAAATCATACTGCTGAAGCCTCTCCGCCCAACGAGCTAACTGGTCCTCCAAATCCTTAAAAGACATCAACCATCTAAAAGAAGCATGATCAATACAAACCAGAAATTTCTGTCCGTACAGATAGTGATGAAAAGATTTAATCGTATACCATCGCTAAGAACTCCCGTCGTTTAACACAATAGTTCCTCTCAGCTTTGCTCAACACTCGGCTAAAATAAGTGACGATCCTCTTAGTTCCCTGCTGAACCTGCGACAAAACTGCGCCAATATCATGACCAGAAGCATCTGTGTCCAGAAGTAACTCTCTTCTCTCAGAAGAAAAAGAAAGTATCGGAGGTGATGACAACGTCTGTTTAAGATTCACAAACGCCTCCTGACACTGCTTTGTCCAAACGAACTTAACCTGATTTTCTGTCAAAGCAACCAGCGGCTTCACAATTAAAGAAAACCCCTTACAAATTTACGGTAATAGGAGCAAAACCTCAGGAAACTGCGAACTTGTTTCTTATTCTGTGGAACAGGCCACTCTACCACAGCCGTAATTTTCTCAGGATCCGTCGAGATCTTCTCAGCTGAAATCACATGACCTAGATATTTCACCTGCTTCCTAAACAAATTTCATAGGCTTGAGCTTCAAATTAGCTGCCCTGAGCTTCAGAAAAATTTTCCTCAAATAGTTATTATCTCCTCAAAAGATTTACCGAAAACAACCACGTCATCCAAATAAACTAAACAAATCTTGGATAACAATTGCTGAAAAACCCGCTCCATCAAGCGCTCAAAGATGGCCGAAGCGTTGCACAAATCAAACGGCATCACCGTGAACTGCCACCCATTGTCTACCGAGAAAGCAGTTTTTTCCCAGTCCTCCGGCCGAATTTTCAACTGCCAATATCCACTTTTCATATCCAGAGTAGAGAACCATTCATTCCGGGCAATTGATCCAGAAGGTCGTTAACCCTAGAGAGAGGATAAGAATCTTTGATTGTGACCGCATTTAGCTTACGATAATCTACACAAAATCTCAAATCCTCGTCCTTCTTCTTCACAATCACCGCCGAAGAAACCCATGGACTAAAAGATTCTTCTATGATCCCTTGGTTCTTCATTTCCTGAAGAATCTTCTCCACTTCAGCCTGCATTCCCAACGGAATCCTTCTCGGAGCTTGTTTAATCGAACGAGAATCCTGCAGATTTATTTCATGCTGAAAAACACAGTTCCCAGCCGATCTGCTCAGAGAAGACATCCTGAAATTCAACCAAGAATTCAACAAAAACGTCTCTCTGCGCCTCATTCAAATCGACTGCATTCCGCTCATAAAATTTTTTCAAACTATCTGGAACTTCCACGGCAGCGCCACACACCCGACCGCAAAACACTTCCGCCTCACCCGAGGGAGCAATAAAGAGTGTTTCCATCGTCTTGTCTTGTTTTCCTGAAAAAGTCCAAACCTAGAATAATATCGTCAAGTATATCCATCACATACAGAGACATACTCAAAGAATGTTCTCCCACAACTATTCGAGCCATACATCTAAATTCAATAGGAACCTTCTCCCCAGTAGGATACCTCAACTTCGGCCTCTCCGTCAACCTCTGATATTGCGACCTTTCTATGAAATTAAAACTCACGATCGACACATCGGAGCCCGTGTCAAACTTAAAAAAGCACGCCTTATTATCCGACAAGCCGGAAAACACGAATAACTTATTTTTCTCAACATTAACTCTGTTAACAAAAAGCTTTTTCTTCGGGATGTTCCTCTCAAAAGCCGAACTTATCCCCGGAAGCTCGACTAACTCTTGTTTCCCGAAAGGTTGGCCGGGCACTCAAAACGAAAGTGGCCTTTTTACCGCACTTTCAGCACTCTTTTTCTTTTCTACCTTCATCGGCTTTCTGTCTCTGCGCCCCTTTCGGCTCACCACCCGCTTTGCTCCCGTCGCGAGCATCTTCCCCCCCTAAAACTAGAGTTTTGCCCGGCCTCTGCGCATTCGCCGTACTTTCTAAAATTGCTCGACGCCTCTCCGCCCGCCCTGAAACTATTTTCTTGTATCAATCTAAAGCGGTTTTCGCCCGCTCTACGGCAGCCTTCAACGAGGCCACGTTCTAGCTGCAACGTGCGCTTAACAAAACCGTCGTAAAGAGCGGCAATGATCTGCGCGCAGGCGATCTTCTCCCGGATTTCATGCGCGCACTCGGGCGAGAAACGCTCCAAGTCCGCGCCGAGCGCTGCGAAATTTTTGCCGCCCCTCTGCTTGCGATTCGTAAACTCTGCACGTGTAATAACTTTTAAAAAGCTCCTGCTCTCTGAAATGCAGCTCCACTCGGGAACGCACCTCGCCGTAAGAAAAATCCCTCTCTAATCTCTCTAACACGGAGCGCGCCTTCCCCCGCAAATTCGTCGCTTTCGTTTCGCCGTTCTATTCGTTCGCGCGCGCGACTAACTCAAACTGAATTAGAAATTCCCGCAACGGCCCGCTCCCATCAAACACATCTGGCTTAACCTTGACATTCGTCGGCGTAACGCCCGCGCGATCTAACAAATTTGGAAGCGACTCGCCTATAACGCCCTGTCGCAGACGCTCCTCCAAAGGAGCAGTCGAAGCTCTTCTTTTCGGTGCCGTACAAAACTGCCGAATTCGTCTTTCCGCCGACAAAACAGTTCGCGCTCGCGCTGCCGCTCTTCCCGCAGCTCGCGTATCTTCTTGAGAGCAGCCTGAAGATCCGCGGTTTCCGCCGTCGCTTCTTCCCGTCCGCCTTTCCTCGCGACAGACGAGTCGCCTTTTACGTCGACGTCCATCTCCCTCCGCCTCCCCACTTGCAGCGCGCGTCTCTATCGGCAAAGCGCTACAGAGAACAAAAACGCTCCTCTTGTAGTACAATTTCAAATCCCGGACAAGCCCCCAAAATTGTCGCACCTCCGCCGCGTTTTCGCGATCACCGGAAATGAGTAAACTCGCGGTACGATTCAGTTCACACTTTATTGCCAAAATACAGAGATTCCGGGCGAGAATATAAGAGCGACCGGAGCTTCTTTCCGCACGTCCGCTCTGCTTCGGTTTCCGTTTCGTTCTACAGCCTGAACTTCTTCCGCAAACAAACCCGTTGCCCACCCGTTCTTCTGTCGAACAAACGCCGTGCAACCAAACGAACAACGAAGCGACACATCCTTCTATCGGATGTCGGCGCAACACGCATTTTGCAACAATATATATGTATTCATATATATATACACGCATATTTCCGCACAACATCTTGCGAATGGCTCTTATGACCGCATATATATTTCGACTATATATATATATATATATATATATATATGTTTATTTATTAACATTACTACATATATATTACATTATATATTGTGACGTTTTTTTGCGAATCTTATAATATTCTCGCGCCGCTTCGCCCGCAACGGATGCGTCAAGACGGGACACGAGCAAGCGTACACGAGATCTTAACGTCTCTTTAACGGCAGGACAAAAACGGTAGTTTTAAAGCTAACCACTGAGTCGGATCGGCGAATACAGAGATGTAGGTTTGGACGCCAGGCACGTTTCCATACCGAAATCTGCGTCGTGCGACCCAATGGGCCGACTAGCTCATTTTTAGGACGGAGAGAGGTTGAGTTGATTAAATATTCAGATTCAAACTGTCCCTTAAAGCAACTCGAAATTCACTCACACAATAACTCAAGCCGATTAATATAATAATGAAACAAATAACAATTTATTGTAATACTCTACGGATTTAACAAAATAATAAAAATAAAGGTAGTGATAGTAGCAAAGTAAATTAGCAACACGAAACGGCTATCGATAACAATACCGCTCGGCGGTGAATATGAAAGCCAAACGAGCCGAGCCAAACAATCGCAATTAGCAGTTCGTAGAAGTTAACAAAGGTTTCGTCACCGAAAGGCAAGGTAGGTCATGCAGAAGCGTGAGCGGAGGCGCAGAATAAACAGACGAGAGAGTGCAAGCGCTCAAAAATGCAGCAAATACGCAGGGGTTAGATAAGCGTGCAATCAAGCAATTGAATAACTCGCGACTTAGCCTAAACTTATGTGGTTCCCCGATAATCGGTTTTACATCAAACTCACATGCCCGATGCGAAGCTTTCGCCGATTCCGGTCCCACGGCTCGCAGCAACTCCGCAATTAAACAGTCGAAGATAATACGGTCGACACTCGCAAAATATTCGCGGAAAAATAGCGAAGCGGACGCGACGTCGGAAGACCTTACTCAATTTCGGGATCCGGACAATACTTCTAAATTACTCACAAGACAAAATTGCGGTTTGCTCGTCGCAGGGTCCGCTAGATACGAGGCGATACAGTAGCAGTACAAAGCTTTTATTTCACGGTACGATAATTGGTAAGATATAATAATTCATCACCGAATATCACAGACCAAATATACACCCGATGCACGACGCGTATTCACAGTACGCTCGTCCCTGCGATACTCGCCTAGAAACTCACGATTCAATTGTAACTCACACACAAAATACCATCCGAATATCGGTTCCGGTAATCCAGCACTTCCGACTCGCACGCAATTCATTTCGGCCGATCGCACCAGAAAATTCACGCACTTTCCGTCAGCTAAATTATGGCTCGAGCGAGTGACACCGTCTCGAGATACTGAATCGAAAATCGGTATGAGACTCAATAGCGTAACAAACGATAATCTATCTCGCGGCGCGAAAACTGATCACGTTGCACTAGAACAGGTATTTTGGTACAATAGATGAGAAAATAGCGGGGTACGAGACCGCTCGATATAAAAGTCGACAAATAGCGAAATGAGATGTTACGGCTCATTACGTTATTCTACAAAGTGTTAGCTGATCGGCGGTACGATGCGATAGCGGCGCGGTACGTTAGCAGCACGACAGTCACAACAAACGAAAACACTCACGACAATGACACACGTAATTTTCACAAAAAATATGCTGCTTGACGCGTTACCGTCTCCGGAGCTTGACTGTGCTCAAGAGAGCACTCACTCGAAACGCATGTAATCTACGAACTATCACCACGAAGCCCCGTGAAGCTCGATTCTAGCCATTGCGAAATTTATCGAAATTACGGCGAAGGATTTTTTTGTCGACTCAACCGAAACACGAAAATCAGCAACTAATCTCGACACGAGACTTGAGCGACGCGGATTCGTGGCTAACAAAATAGAAACGGACACCTCACCGTACATCGTCGTCCTCCTTAGGATTCTGCGGCTCTACAGCTCGATCAGCGGCACACCATCCGCGGTGATAACGGCACGACAAACGTAATACTAGCGACACGGCAAACTTAGTAATAGCGGCATGACAAACTAACGTAAAGAGCCTGAGATAGTGCGTTTTTTCTATACGGCTTCCAGCGACCAAGAGAGCAAAGATCGCAATCGATGCGAGGTCGATACGTCGGATAGCGCTAAGGTCGCGTGGGGTAGGTCGGGTTAACCAATCAGATCCTAGGGAGTCGTAAGCGCGGCGCGCAAGCTCGCGCTAGGCGACAAGATCAGCAGGTCGCGAAATACAATGCTCGCAAGATCGTAAGTGATTATCGGCAGCGGTAAATTCCATGTAGCGTGAAAATAAAGCAGCTGGACAAGCAGCATAGACTGAAGCGTGCAAAGCAGGGTAGCAGCAGAGTCGTGATAGCGCAGAGTAATCCGGCGGAGAAGCGACTCGTTGCCGGTCCGTTCCGTCGTTCCGCCGTCTCGTTGACCGTCGTTGAGCAGAAAAAAGCGCGGCTGTCTTTGCCATGCTATGCAGTGACGTACGCTCCCACTCGTTGACCTTGATGCAACCAATAGTTAGCGCCTCCGTTCTAGCTCTTCTCTCCGGCTCTCTCTCTCTCTCTCTCTCTCTTTCTCTCTCTCTCTTTCCCTCTCTCTCTCGTTAGAATCAGTAGCCTGCAATTCTTCGTCGATTTCACCCTTGGTGGAGATTATCAGACGGTGAGGCGCTAAAATTACATACAAATAAACAATATAAAATAAAAGACTAAATCGGTAAACTTATAGAAAAGCTTCCCTCTTATAGAAAAGATCGGTAAACTTATAGAAAAGCTTATATACTAAACGGAGCGTTCATATGAGGAAGTTGAAGACAACATTAAAGAACAAAGATAGTGCTGGAGTGATTGTCTCTCTCGCAGCTACTCCCTCGGTCACTCCTTCGGCCTGCCGCGGCCACCAATCAAATCACTACTAGAAAAAAAGAGAACTGCTCCATGACTATTTCTATTTCTTTTAATGAAGTCTTCAGTTCTTATATAAATGCTCCGTCTATTATATAAGTTTATGATAAGAACTTTGTTGTAGAGCTTTTTATAATCTTAATTTTTTTTATAAATTGTTTCTGTACAATAAAAACTTTCCAAATTAATTAGCAAAAAAGCTTTTACCTTACAGGAGAGCTGGAAAGCGAGAGAAGATTTGCGAAAAATTTATTTGGAAATCATATTTTCTAGGTAAACTACATATTTGTGCCAAAAATCAGCCAAATCAGAAGAAATAATCGCTTTTTGGAAGTTCATCCATATATATTACTAGAATAGAATACGTTTTATTGATCCCTTTAGAGTTACAATTCATTTCACAGACATATAACCTTAAACTAACTAGGAGCGGTGCACTTGGATACCGTTCAATTGGACACGTTGCAATTAGACATGTTGCAAATACATACAGAATTTTAGAGCCAGTTCAATTAGACACGGTGCAGTTGGACACGCAAGAAAATGCGCACCGTTCATTTGTACACACTCCACTCTACCTATCCTCTCACACACTCCACTCCTCTCTCCGCTTCTGCTCACTCGCAATGCACTCACTATTTCACTTATACACTCTCAAATCACTCTTTGCTCTCTCACAACAAACCGTTCCGTACACCACCAGAAACAGAAGTCCTATATATTACTATATACTACGTTCCATTTTAAACTCTCTACTAAAATATCTCGTCAGGGACTCCTCCAATTAAAAAATGACCAAATAAAAGTTATAGATCTCAACGGGAGCAATTGATTAACCCTGAGTTTGATCTTGGAGTCTATTTTCAAAGTCATTTAAAGGTCAACTTGTGGTTTTTATATATAAGAACTCCTATTTTTGACCACGGATTCTAAAATTGCGCAAAATTTTACGTTCAGATATGTATCCATGTTGTAAGTCAAAATAACCTTCAAAGGTCACTTCAAGGTCAAATCACTTATTTGTACGGGATTGCCGGTAGGTAATAATTTAAAGGCAAGATAAAGGCAAGACCGTAAAGAACCCGGTCAATAAAGGCAAGATCGCGGATTGATCTGGCAAACTAAAGCAAGATCAAAAAATTCTACTTTTACATATGTATTTACTATGCACTGTCATAGAGTCCAAGTGTTTTAGTCACTATTTAATGAAGAAGATGCTCAAAAGTTGCACCATTTACTTGTTGACAATATTCGATTCTTCTTTGAAAATTCCTAATAGTATTTAATAATATCTGGCGTGGAATATACAAGCAGGCATTGGTAATGCTGTGTATCATATCGTCTAGTTGGTCTATTGCGGTAAACCGTATTTTTGAGATAGCTCCATAAATAAAAATCAGGAAGTGACAGATCAAGTGATCTTGGTGGCCCTTCTATAGAGCCTCCTCTACCTATCCACCAATTATGGAACTTTTCATTAGGAAAATCTCTAACAATTACAGCATATGTTAATGTGGAGGGGCGCTATCTTGCTGTAGCACCACATCCTGGCTTTTGTAAGAAGATCAATGTTCTCTAACAAAAGTGAAAGTTCTTCTCTGAGTAAGTGTAAATAAGTACATCTGTTTACACTGCCATCAAAAAAATAAGATCCAATTAGATATCCATTAACGATTCCACACCAAACCGTTACACATTGATGCTGATAATCTACTTCTTGCATCCAATGAGGATTAATCGGAGACCAATAATGGGAATTATGGCGATTCAACGTACCAGTACTCTCAAATATAGCTTCATCGGAGAACAGAACATTGTTGAAGAAATTTTCATCATTGATAAGTTGTTGTGTTGCCCATTGGCAAATTATCATTCTCTTTTAATGATCTTCTTCAGTTAAAGCTTAATTTAGGGATATATGATAAGGATGATAACGTGCATTTCGTAAATATCTACTGGCAGTAGATCTTGGAATGCTTAGTGTTAATTCAAGTTCACGCAAATTGATATGAACATTTAAATGTATCATAGCTAGTACAGCGAGGATTATTTTCAAAGTCATGTACATTCTGTACCCTCCTTCTTTGAACAAAATTTCCTTGTCGATCACGTATACTTCAATGTCACGTATTACCGTATGATCGAGATGTTGTCTTTCAGGGAATCGAGCACGATACAGACTTGCTGCCGCTCGATTTCTGTCGGCATTCTCCTAAAATAAGAAGAATGTCACCAATTTCATTCGGAGTATAGTCAGGCAATCTTTAAGAGTTGTAAAAAATAATATTCTGTTCGGATATTTCCAAACAGAAATATGAGAAATAATAGCAAAGAAAATTTTAATATGAGAACATTTAACAATAAATGTACATTAAGAGGGTACTGGAGACCGACAATAGAAACCTGTAAACCGACGTTTTTATAACCTAACTTTCTCAAATTCCTAATTTTATTTACTCTATCACATAAAGAGTGCTTCTACCAAAGCAAATAAATAGAAAAACCTATATAGGGCTTTTGAAAATAGGTATATAATGCTCTTTTAAACTCTTTTTTTCATTTATAATGATAGCATATGATAACGTATACTGTCATCACACTA
>QVNW01001042.1:0-66531 GCA_014825475.1 Pseudomyrmex flavicornis
GTAAACGACAGAGAAACGTGAGACACGACGCTCGTCCCGTTAGCACATCGCCGATCTCAATCTCACGCATTCCTTTCCTCCGCCTAGCCACCGGATACGCTTCTCCTAATCGAGAAATAATTGTACGAATTTGTCGGAGCGAACCGTCGTCGCCGCGTCATCGTCGTCCCGCCGGGATAAGAAATTCGTGCGCGCGCTCACTCTCTCTCTTCTCTCTCCTCGTTGTCGTGTTGCTCTTCTTCGAGTTTTTTTCTGCGTATCTTGGTCGGAACAATGGAATCGATGTCGAGACAAAGGAGCTGCTCTATACTACTCTCTTCTCGTCCGGTTTCCCCCGGTTTCACGCGCGATACCGTTCGACCGGCGCTAACTCGGTTAGCCATTCGTTAGCGAAATTAGAAAAGATCTCTAGAAATGACGCGCTTATTCCAACGCCGCTTGATTCGCTGCCGACGGAGCGCGCGCTCAAGAGACGCAATTAGCTGCGGAGGAAACTTGTGAATAAATATATATATATGTATATACAACATATATAAATAGAAACTGTGCTCTCTTGTGCGTGTGAACTCTGTCTCTTGGAGATGTAACACGGACCATCTGCTCTTCTACGGAATAATTCTATCTCATGTGCTTTAGTGCGTTGATAAGATTAACGATTAATCGCGCGCGCGCGCACGTTACGTGGAAAAGTGAACGTAAACGCAGAATTTATGAATTTAAGACCGCGAGTTCTGGAATATCCTCTACGAGAGAGGCGCAGGATGCGCCGCTCTAATGTTAAGCCGACGTTATATCACGGTGGTCTCCGATGGGAAAATGCCGAGAGTGGTGTAATTTATATATAAGGACAAGCCGTCTCGAGAGATGAATTAAGCGCGCGCGGTTGCTCTTTTATTAATTTCTATCATTTACACCCGAGAGAAGAACGTTTTATTCATTGGCACCGGATTGCCCAACTCATATCGCCTGTATCCGGGTCGCGCGACCATCCGAGACGATCTATCGATCGACATGTAATTCCTCCTCCCCTTCTCTTGATAGATGCAGCGCGCGCGGAAGAGGATTTCTGCGCGAGCGATTCCGTAACGACCGATTACGTCCCGTTCGGGCATCCGTCGGTATCCTTACGATGTTTTAACCCCATTCATCGCGTTCGCGTTACGACACCGGTGGTATCTATTATATGCAAAGAGAAACATCGTCAAATTGTGTGCGGACAAAAATCTTAGAGATTAAATTTTTAAAAAAATCTGACCGTAAAAAGTAATTTTAAAGTTCTCGAAATAAAGCACGCGCAGAACATGAAACGCATATTAAGCTGACTGATTTACATAGTTCTACGTATAAAAATGGATCCCCTTTGCGCTTTTTTTTTCTTTTACTCCCCTTTTTCAGGTTACCCGGCACGTTTTTACCCTTCCTTAAAAGGCGCAGATGTTATTGTGTTTTTCTCCGAAACGCCATTGTTATGTATATTTTCTTTCTTTTTGTAAAAGTTATTGTCTTCTCGATTATAAATGTTTTCTATTTCCGCGCGGAGTTCTATAATCGCGCAATCGTTGGACGTGCGTTTCTCTTTTTTCGCTCTTGTTCTCTGATCATTCATGCGTTCCTAATAGCGTTCGTAGCATTGCGTAGCGGTTGGGATTTTCTTCACGAGTCACGACCGATAGGTTGAGTTTTGCACGTTTTGATCTAGAGAAAGAGAGAGAGAGAGAGAGATAGAGGGAGACGAAGAGTTCGAGAGGACAACGGCGCGGTGAGCCTTGAACGAGAGGGTCCATGAAGGAGGAGATCGGTCGGTCGGTCGGGCGATCGATTGATTTTTTCGTCACGGCGTCTGGTTGCACCGCTACTACACGTTGCAGGTGGAAGCGAGGACTCTTGCTCTGACCCGCGGCTTCTCAGAAACTTCTCTCCAGTCATCGAGACGAATTCCACCCGAAAATTCAGGCCGCGTGCGCGCGCGCGCGCGCGCAAACGATTAATGGCTCTATAAGTTTTCTCAAAAATCTCTGCCACGTCACACAAATTAATTTGTTTTTTTACCACGCCTCATCTCGGCCTCATCTTCGACATCGAACCGTGTCATCGTGTTTTATTATTGAACAAAGGAGGTTCGCCCGCCAGTTCCAGAATTGCGCTCCTCGTCTCGCCCTTTCCGAAATCCCGTTTGCGCGACAATGTACAAAAGTGACTCGATTTCACGGTCTTTTCTCGGACTGTAAAACAGTAAAACCCGAGGTGGAAACGACGCCCGTTCCCGACGGTTATTGTTCCTGTGAGACGAAAAGATGGAAAAGGGTCCATCCGCCGGAGGAGGACGTGAAGTCGAATAAAACGAGACGAACAACGACACGTTACACGTAAAATTGGGGGGGGTCATAAAAATCCGAAGCGCAGGTATAAACCAACGATCTACAAGTCCGCGCGCGAGAGCGATCCTAATCTCGCGCGCCGGGGTGGTTCACATTCGGAAAGCCAAAAGGATAGCGTCGAGAGCGGGAGGGGAATAGCGACCGGTCGAGACCCGCTAAATTGCCGAGACTCGTTAGAGGATTGCCGGTATGCGACGCGTCGCGCACTCATGGAGGGAACATTAGAGCTCGGAGGAATTTCGAGTACATCTTCAGTCGCGACGTTAAAATTTTTCTCCGGCCTTCTTTGTTGTGTGTGTGTTTTTTTAAATCCTTTCCTTGCAGCTTACGTTTGCTCGTCTTTAAGAAATTACGCGATCTTTCGTCTCGATGCTATCGCGCTGCGATGATCGAAGATTCAACCCGGACTCGCGCCAGGCGACGTCCATCCGCCGTTCCCTTCGCCGCAATTTGAAGGCCGTGCGTTTCCTCCTGCCATTTTTGGACGACGCCTATCATAAACGCCGCTGCTGCCTCCAGGTACTTCATTGTTGATTCATGCTTTACACCGACAGTTTTATTTCCGCCGCCGTTCCACGTCTGATATATTCGTCGCAGACGAGTGACGGTAAAAAGAGGCGGGAAACGTTGATCTGTCATACGTGTCTTACGAGGTAATTAATAGAGGAGGGGTTCGGCTCGTTCGTTCGTTCGCTCGTTCGCTCGCCCATAAAACGGACGATGGAAGGTCGCAGCGGGGAGAAACGCATAAATTTTAATGTAGTCGTGTATATACGCGAGAATTTCGCGAGTCTCGCAATATTGTCGCGCGGTTAATAGTTCTCGTAATCGAATGAAGAATGCGATGGACGGAGATTAGTCCCGCGACGTTAACCGACGCTCCCGAGACGCGTTTTAATGAGCCCCGCCGTCTAGATCATCGCGCGCTCGGTTTATTACAAATTTAATCGAGAGTTAATCGACATTTAATTTAAATACCTCGCCCTCTCTCGCGAGTAACTAACATACTTACGTTTTCCATCAGTCGCGTAGACGCTCGATCTATCTTCGCGTTAATCCGCAATATTCGACACTCGTCGTCTCCGATTTTAATGAAATCCGACGGCGAAGATTCCCCCGAAAAAAAAAAAAGCAACTACGACTTCGAAAGTATCTCAGTGTCTCGCAACAAAAATAATTGTTTATTGCGCGATGCAACGCTTGCGCGAGAATCGTTTCGATCTTCCAATAAGACGAAGGCGAGGTTCTGAAAAAAACAATGATGGATAGATAGAGCGAAGAGAATCGGAACATTGTAACATTTCATCACAGAACGTTTGTATACGCATATATTATCGATGTAACTTTATTTTTTCTTAGATTCAGATTTATTTGGCGCTACCGCTGTGTTGGGTAACTTGGGATTAGTGTGGGTTCTGTGCTTCTTGCTTTCGATGTGCTGCGCGAACGTGATTTCCGACGTCACCGAAAGATTGCACGGCGCACAGTAATACTGCCCTGCGAAACGAAAAACAAAATGCGTCGCCGCGTTAATTTCGCACCGATCGCAAAAATGTGTTGTTTTTATAATTTCGTTCTTACGTAATCGCGTAATTGTTTACTCACCAGATGGTGTCCGATAAATAGAATAATCTATTTGTCTCGACAATGTCTCGGCCTTTGCTGAAACAAAACACGAAGAATCAGCACGTCAACGCGACATGCTTTATGTTGCTCGCGATTAGTACCTTCGGGCACAGGCAGTCCGTTAAGTCTGAGCATCCTCATGTGTCGGGCCCCGCGTTTGTGCGTCTCCAGCTGATCTTGACGAGTCGCGGAAACGCCGCACAAGTCGCAGCGAAACGGCGTTGGATACGGTGGTGCTATGTACATGGGATTCGGTACCGAAACCGCGCCGTTTGATGGCACCGGTGCCGCTGCGGTCGGTGTAGGTTGCGCGTCCGTCTGGAATGCCATTCCAATCCCGAAGCGACCCGATGGATCCGCTTGATTGTACTGATTCAGCGTCTTTTTCGACGGCCTGCGCAACGCGACGGTTCCGTTAATACAATCAGAAATTTAACTGAAAAACTCAAGTGTATGTCATTGATTAATTAAAATTATTAAGTCGTTATATTATATTGTTGAACTACATTGACGTTGCTTGTTTTTGCGTTAATTATTTAATTATTTATCGCGAAACACACGAGAGCCTACCTGCTGATACGAGGTCCGCCATTCGCCGCCCTAATGTGCTTCTTACCCGCGTAGTGTTGCGTGGCGTCTGTTTGCGACGTAAACCACGTTTTGCATATCTGGTAATACGGATTGTACGCGAGGTGCATTAATAAGCAGGTTCATGTACGTGAATACATAACACATACATAAAAAGTAGGCGAAACACATATTATGGACTTCTTACATCACAGTAGAGTTGCCAGTCGTTATTGGTCGTACCGCTCACACTGTCTTCCGACTTTAGTTTCTTAACGCTCTGATTGAGAAACATCGACACTTTTTTCTGATGCGGCTTGCCTTCATAATGCAATTTCGCTTGCAGAGGTGAATTCATCTGCAAAATACGAAATACGCGCTAGGTCGACTAATTATATTTATAAGTTCTTCCTATAAAAGGGGGAAGAAATTCTACATATCGCGGATTTAATCTCGGAATTTAAACTAGAGTTGCAAAGAAAAGCTTGTAATTATTCGATTACGATTATAATCTTACGACTGCATTGCACAAATCACACTTGAGCGGTTTCATCAGAGCTGACAGTTGCCTCTGCGCATTAGCCACTTTCTCTGAGAAATAAATCACAGGAAAATCAATGCTTCTTTAAACAAATAAACAAATATATGTATTATATACAAACGCAATACACCCTTGCTCGAATTTAGAAAGTTTTAAATTCGCCTTGTTTAAGATCAAATTCAAAATGATCTTTAATTACCTGCGTCCTGCGTAGGATCGATGAACTCATTCTTGCGTTTATAGCTACTCTTGCTTTTGTTCTTTGTTACAGACGTCACCGCAGAGGGTGCGATAGGCATCGCTACCACACCCTTGTAAGTCGAATCGTACCAC
Organism: Pseudomyrmex flavicornis; assembly: GCA_014825475.1. NCBI lineage: Eukaryota > Metazoa > Arthropoda > Insecta > Hymenoptera > Formicidae > Pseudomyrmex > Pseudomyrmex flavicornis. The sequence continues at coordinate 5,446 of QVNW01001042.1, forward strand.
TGAGTGTAAAAGTCCGTGGTATCGCTGTCATTGGGAATCCACCAAGGAGTTTGTCCAGGAGTCTGTGGCTGTATTGAATGCATCATATATGGGCTTCGTGGCATGGGAGATATATTGGGGAATGCACTAAGTACTGGAGGGGGAACTTCATCGGTTGCTACCGGTGTCATTTCGGCAGTTAAGTTTTCGCTCGTTGTCGCCGGATGATGCTGTGTCGTTGTCAACTGTGCATTGTTCGAGAGTTCGTTTGAACAAGAAGACGGCGGTGGTGAAGGCGGAGGTGGTGGTGGTGGCGGCGGTGGCGGTGGCGGTGGTGGTGGCAGATAACATTCAAGTCCTGTTGCGAAAAGATTTTAACATAAGGTGACAGTTTTTGGTCATGGGACCTGAATTAAAAAAAAAAAAAAAGATGTAAAAAGAAATGGGGACCCCTTTGGTCGGTAGCATCATATATTTTTCACACTTGGAAAAAGTACATGGAATCTTGTGTAAAAAAGTAAGTCGGAAACTGTAAATCACCGAATGCCCCGCTGTTTTACTGTAGTAATTTGTGACAATGCCTTTACAAAAAAAATTCTCAGGTTTGCGGTGTTGTAGCACGTCAATAAATCGCAAACTTTACACACTAATGTATCTTAATTTTCTTTTGGTAGGCTCGTGATTGTTGGCCTAACGGTAAACGTGTTTATTTGTACGAAAAAAGGTAGAGTCGTTTAAATTTTATTATCTTCATGTCGGACAGCAAGATTATTAGTACACAAGGATAGCATATAGGTAGCACACAAGGGTTGCAACAGTGTGTTATTGTTCTGTCAATTGGCTATTAGTAGAATTTTCGCAGCGTCGGCTTACGAGATTTATGATAACAATTAATAATCGCGGTCTTTTGACATACGAGAAAAAAAAAATACGTTCACCTATAAACGAGAAGTGACACGCGGCGTTGTTGATACGCCTGTACCGCGCGCTTATAAATTTATAGAGGAAATGTATTTAATTGCCCCCGCACATACACACGCGCTAATTCGCGCGCGGGTCGCGATTATATATCGCGCGTTTCAAAAACGATTCGCGCCCGACGATAATACATCTCGCGGCACACATTTAGCTTATCGCACGTCTACACGCCAGTGCTGGCGTAATTTATTTTTCAGCGTCCATTAGCTGCTCCTTTTATATTTTCGATTACATTTCGCAAACATAGATATATTTACGATCGTACGAACCAGGTGTAAACTTCGATTCGAAGTCGATGCGCGAAACACAAATTGCGAGATCAAAAATAAACACGTGTTTCTCGTGTAATAATTGATTATTTGCATACCTTCGCGATTATTTAAATATCTTTTTAATTGGTTTTTACGTGTATTTATCTGAGGGAGAGTCTTGCATAACAAAAACAGGTCTCGAAACATCGATTTATTCTCGTGTGCGATATACCGAAACATAATCGATACGGGTAGAGTGACCATGTGTCAACAAAAACCTTGATCAAAACAGAAAATCGAACCGAATCAGAGGTTAGAAATGTCGCGAATATACAACGTTATGCAATTGCGTGCACGACGGATGATGCGGTTCACCCTTCGAATTATCATATTCGCAATTTACTCGCCAATTTGTGCTTATATATATTAATTGCCTCACTCATCGCGGATCATAACGGAAGTTGCACACAGAGCGTACCAAGAAAAATAATGTGTACACGCGGTAGAAATCAGGAACCGGTACACACTCCGAAAAAAATATATCACGACTCTCGTGACATTACGCATCGTCACGGTCGAAAATTGTTTTTAAACATTTCTTTATTTACTAACCCGTGCCATGTGTCACAAGTACATACACTAGAGCGTAAGAAGGAGTTGAAAAAGATGACTCCGGAGGTGACGGACGACTCACCCGGCACTTCTGGATTCTGTATGAGTTTGGCGCTGGACATTTTTCTTGGCTGTGGTTGGGAAAAACTTTTTAGAAAACTTAAAGAACGATATTTATCCCCGGGCGTAGCTTGTCAAGTTTGCGCCGCGGCTCACGACGGCACCGTGATTCCGCGCTTGTGTGCACACCGCGGATCCGTCGTCGCCGTCGTCGTTGTGGTCTCGCACTCGACACCGCAATGACACACCGTGACTCGCACGTCGGCATCGACTGTCGCTTGTCGAGGTAATAGAGTCGAAAATGTTTGTGGAGAGAGGAAGAAGAGGAGGTTAATTGAGGTGAGTTTGACACAAGCCACGAGCCGACGACATTACGCGGTTTGGTTGCTGCGTGATGTTGGTCCGCGGCGCAAGATGGCCGCACGAACCACGCTCGTCGCTCGCTCGGACGCGATACGAAGCGCGGAATTATCGCGTGCGGCGGTAGAGAAGATTCGATTTTTTACGCACGGCCGACCGTCGATGGCGAACACGCGCCCACGATGGAGACCAGGGAAGAACTGCTCCGAGCCCTCGGCGAGAAAATCGCCAGCGGTCACAGCATGGTCGAGCGGCTGAGACTCATGAGCAAGATCGACGGGATCGACAAGCTGATACGAAAGATCCAGCAAGAGATCAAGTTTCTGGAGAAGGTACGCGACACGTGTTTTTTAATTTAGATATTTGTGTTGGGATTGAGTAACATTTAGTAAGTATCTATCTCGATTATGTTTGGTTTCACTAGGTTCTTGTAAATATTTGTATGTCAGTACTGACATACAACTGTTATTTTTTTTCTATAAAAGGTACAATGTACAGGGAATGTAAAGAAGGAACATCTACAGAGCACAAATCTCATTCATCTTAATGCTATAGTAGCTCGACTGTCTTGTGCAAAGAATCCCATCAGTGTGATAAAACCTTTCAAATATCAGAAGTCACGCCTGGAGGTTGACATTGTGTGTAACAATGGTGCCTCATGGGTGAAGGTTATAGCCAGAAATGCAAGAGCATTAACTCTGATATCTCTTGGTAATGGAGAATATGGACAGAAATCTGTCCTTGATCAAGCCAATTCTTACTTGATGTGTAGCAAGTGTCATCTGCATCACTATAGACCACCAGATGTTATATTTCACTTTGCATATGGCATAGAGATTCCTTTGGCTTTACATTTGGAGCAGATGGGCATTATAGTTGAAGGTGATAGAATAGATACGGACATTGAGAACTGGAGCAGTCAATATGACATATCTGGTAAATATTTAAATGAAATTAACACTACTGATGCTTTTGTGTTAAAATAAAACTTGATACATTTGTTGTTGTATATTTTGTTTTTTGGAGGCAGAACAAGATGAGATGGATGTTTCCAAGGAATCATCAAAGGATTTGGATCTGCAAACTTTGAACACATCTGCGCTGTCGACTGAGATCAAGCTTCTTAATCTGGATGTGTCAACATTACTGGCTTATGTTACGAACATGGCTAATGGATATATTAATTATATCTATCGTGAGCCGTTGCTCACTCAACAAGCCGAGATGGAAAGAAAACGTCCTATAAAGCTGATTCTGGACGATGTGTTTCGAGATAAAGAACTTATAGTGTGCCGGACAGCTTATGACAATTTCATGAATATCATCGATGTTATCGGTGGCTCGAAAGAGACGTTGCGCGCTCACGAATTTCTAAAGAGAGTTCGGATTGTCGATGACGTAGCTACCGGACGAGTTATGGAACTGCGTTTAGGCGGTAAAATTAAAGATCGGTCGCGATTAGTTTTTGCCACGGGCGAGAATATGAAGAGCATCACAGTTTCCGCTAACGAAGGATTCGTGAGAGCAGCACGTATGCAAGTAGGTACATTTATTACATAAAAAACTAGTTATTATATATGTTCTTCCAGTTTGACATGTAAACAATTTTTTTCAGGGTGTAGAGTGCACAGTTTTCTTGCACGAGCCAAGATCTCTATCGGAAATGAAAGAACGTAATGCCACGAGTATGGAACTATCTTGATATTATTTTAATTACTTATTTAAGTTATTACATACAAGCAAATCATGTACTGACACAAAAAATGACAGAAAGAAAAGTATTGTTAAATTATCACGTTGCTTACTCAGCTGTGATCGATTATTTGAATGTTGGTTTTGTTGAATTCGGTCTCTATACTTTTTTCAAATTCTGTAAAATATATAAAAATTGTTATTACATTAACCTCCACAGAGAAGTTCACTAAAGCAAATAAGCTTGTTCGAGTAAATGTGTTCAAAATATATTCAACAATACCGTTAATAAATTTGTTGAAATGAGGATTCTTGTCCTTAGCCATTTGTATGTATTGTCTGCTCTTTTCCCTGTTTCTGAGATGCATGTAACACTTAGCGCTATTCAAAAGAGCTTTCAAATTACAGTCGTTTACTTTCAACGCCCATGTAAAGTCGTGCAAAGCTTTCTCGAATAATCCGAGACGCATGTGTGACAATGCGCGGTTGTTCCACAAAACGGTGGAGTCTTTACGTTGCTCTAACGCTTTACTGAAATACGTTACCGCTTTTTCGTAATCACCCTCTTTGAACGCACCGTTTGCAATTCTTTTCAATGTTTCCGCTCGTTCGTTTCTAACTTTGCGGTCTTCCGCTCGTTTTTTAGCATCATCTTCCACACTTTTCATGAACATATCTGTTAAAAGTGACATTGAATTTTATATTATACAAAATTATCGTATAATGTACAAAGAAAAACGGTCTATCTACCTCGCGATATTTTATCTGAATCACTGGAAGAAACATTTTCTGAAGGATATTTATTAATTAATGACCGATTAGTTTTAATTTTTACGTCATCTTCGCGAATGTCTCTTTGAACATTCCTTTCTAAAATTTCGTCTGCCAATATCTTTCCACATTCTTGTTCCTTCGGATCAGAAGACGCTAATTTCTTTACAATTTTTTCTTGAAAAATAAAAACATTAAGAATAATATAAAATGAAGAATATAAATTTTCACAGTGCATGAAATAAGCTCGTGAAATACGAACCTACTTCTGTAACGCGGTGCACAAAATTGTGGAACTCTTCTTCTGTCACGTTTTTGTCAGAGTGCAGTTGGTCAATAATATGATTTGCTTCTTCCATGTTATAGCAACTTATTTTTTATTTGTATGTGTTTCTGTATTTTTTATGTAATAATAGTCATGAAAAAGCTGTACGTTACATCAATGGACTTGTGTCTCCATAGAAACGTGATAATCCAGTGTCTGTGTATGTCTCAACATATATATTGTATATAATTAATATTTTAATACATAGGATCAATTCCAACGGTTATTACATGAAAAATTAACGTATATTTGACCAAATAAGTTTAGTTATACAGATATAAAAGTGTATAACAATTTTTCTCTTGCGTTCATATAGTTTTATCATGAAAATGAAATCAACTCGACTTATTAAACTCAGAAAACAGCAGTTATAGCGGTATTTATAGTTAAATACTTAAAATCTTGTTTCTCTCACACAAAAAATCTACAAGCAGTGACAGTAAATACTTTTACAAATAAAGTTGCATAAAAAATGTCTCAACAATGAAAGGTACAACTTCATGTGTAAGAGTATACTTTGTCATGTTAACAAATATCTTGAGCCTGCGCAGCACACAATGTTCTTCTTCATGAATTTATTTTCAAAAGACAAGCGCAAGAATCGATAATTTAATTCAGTATTTTAAACAATTTTTTACAAATTACTATTTGGAAATTAACTTTTTAAATTCAATAAATTAATCAATTCTAATGCTTGCATGCAATCTAGCATGAAGAAAAAGCATCATGTGACAAGTTTCTTTCACAAGAAAATACCGTTTATAGAAGCACTTTTATCATTGTTTATAATTTGATGAACTTAGAATATGATTTAAATATCGGAGAGTTATGTTAATATATTAATGTAGGAAAACATATGATATATATAGGAGGATGAGATTTACAATTATATGTTCAGTTCGTAAAAATCTACAGTTATCACATTAAATATTTCAAGTTTTTGTTTTAGGAGTAAAGCCGTGTGCGCACACTTATCGACGGACGTAGTTAAGGACAGAACTGTTTTTTGGATTACTTTCCGCCGTTACATTTTCAATATCTTCGTCAACCTCAAGCGGATCCATGTCGATGTCTTCCTCTTCTGATGATATGTTGATTTCGTCCTTGATAAGAACTATGTTTGGATTGTGTTCTTCACTAATATCCTTCTTGATTTTCCTTCTGTCTAACAATGCATTTTGTTTATTATCCGGCATATCAGTGGGTAATTTTCCTGGTGAGATCTCTATCTCGTCCATGATGCAACGTAATTTCTTAAAGGATACCGATTTGTCATTAGACATTGCAGATAATACATGCTGCCAACTGATCGCGGGATCCGAGGGTTCCTTTCTCTTTGATGGCAAAGATATGTTTGGCAGTCCTTTACTTGTACTTGGCATGTCGTTAATGTCTAATATAATACCGGAATTGCTAGTCTCCAGACGTTGAGATAGCTCGTTTATGTTAATATCTTCTTTCTTCTTCGTCGTGTCCTGAGAAGAAACTTTAGGTGACAATTTGTATAATCCGGTTCTTAAAATCCTCGGGGAATACTTTGTTGGTGAGGTAGGTTTACTTGGTGCTTTCGTGCTTACTTCGTGTTCCGGGACAGTGTTTCTGCTGGAGGAAGAACTTCTGGTTTCTTCGAGCTTTAGTCGCGACACCGTGGCAGTTTTCTTCGACGTGACGTCGACCTGTTCCTTCGACGTGACATCGTTGAATGCTTCGTTGCTCACCACGTTGGTCGGAATGTGGCGCAGGCCGGTGACCTCGAGAATCTCGGCCAGTTTGAGCAGTCTCTTAACCTCACTTTGAACAACCTGTATCTCACCGCAGTACATGAAATTCACAAGTGTCTTGAGATCGTCGGCCTCAATGTCATGCAAAATGATCATCGGATGCGGATGATCGTTGGCAACGAGCAGACGGCGGAAGAACGAACTCGAATTGGCTAGTACCATTTTGTGACACTTGATGATGGTGTTGTCCTTGCAGACCAGCGAGAGATCGACGAACTGTTGTTTCTCATAACAGTTGTCGAGCGAGCCCACCATGTGCGACGGGAAGCTTTGCCACTTGAAACTCAACAGAGAATCTTCCTTCATCGTGTCGGTTTTCAGTCAGTCTTCGCGGATTATCTAAGCACGCGCTACGCAATGCGGGATGTTCGAATTGTGGCGTTTCTCACAACAACGCTCGCCATGACACGTGCCGCCGTGTTGTCGTTGGACGTTCGCAAGCGTCCAACGTTATTCGGCCGAAACAAAATATCTATTTATAACGCGCACGTATTTTCTCGCGCGTTTGATCTCTCTCTCTCTTTCGTTTTCTCTCTGTTTTTCGTCTTTTTTTTCGCGTCTTATTGTGTTTTTAAAATTCAATATCGCGCAATAAGATAGAAAATTTTAAGTGTCGTTTATTCTTCATCGTTATTATTTTTACATCTTGTGAATAAAACACGTGTCGTGTTGGAAGTTCGTTCAAAACCTTCAGCGATATCGATACTTTTACTTGTGTATTTTCGTATGTGCCCACAATTCCCGAGGATTTCGACTTAGAAATTCCCGCGCCGCGCGCTCAGCTGCTCCGAGTCTCCGAGCGGCGTTGCGAACTCTCGATCATCTCGCAGTCCGACCAATCGCAGTTCGACCAATCGCAGTCCGATCAATCGCAGTCGACCGTCAACGGCGGCGACTTCTCGACGGGCCAAAAGGCTTCGATAATTGCAAATGGTCGTTTAATAACAGATGATTGAACGCGTTCCGCGGCGTTGCGTAGCATTTACCTATCAAAAGCGGTAGCGGCCGGTTGACGTTCGGTGACGCGCCGCCGGCTGACGCGCGTTCGTTGAGCGTTGAACCGGCGAGGTTTCAGAGCCGTAAGGGGACGCCCTGATTCGCGCTCGACGACGAGGGAGAGACAACAACGACAACGACGACGACGACGACGCCACAACAGAAAGCGCGACGGAGACAGGAGACGTGGAAAGCGGAGCGGTTGGCCTTTAAAATAAACGCGGCTCTATTTATTATGTGATCACGCGCGAGCCGCGCGCCGGTCGACACAACACAAGAAAGACAACAACAGCCGAGGGAAAATGCGGAGCACGCGAACCGACGTTTTCTGCCATCTCATCGTGGCGATTCTCGCCGTTCTGTCGACATTCGGTCGTGCAGGTGAGTACACACACCAGTGTAGCATTTTGACGGTTATGTTGCGAGCCAAAAACGACGTGAAAAAGAGCCCGGATAGAGTTAAAGAGAGAAAAAGAGAGAGAGAGAGTCCATTGTCCGATCGATAAATTAAAGCTTATAAAAGACGTCGAATTGGTTTGTCCGAGCCATCGCAATCACCCCAGCTTTAGCCACAATGGTCTTCTTCCGCTCTTTCTCTGTCTTTCTCTCTCTTTCCCTCCCTCTCTTTCTCTCTCTTGAGCTTTCCCTGTTCCTTTCGACGGCACACATCTCTGTCGCGTTCTTCCTTCGCTACAATTTATCTCCGTCTTCTTCGAAATCCCGTGTCTGAGAAATACGAACATCCTCAGCTGCCTTATGCTACATATGCGGATCGACACGTGACGCATTTGTGTGTGTGCGGAAAATTCGTTACGCGTTCACGAAAATACGCGTTTCACGACGCGAAATGTATTTTCGGCTAATTTCCTTTGTAGAGAGATTTAAATTCGACATAAACAAAGTGCATTTTTTTCTTGCACACGCGTTCGTTTTACGCTCGTTGAATAAGGAAGTATTTAGATTGATAATTTGGTGATATCGCGTGTCGCAATCCGTTGACATTGGGAACGATATGATAAAAATACTTGTTGTAACGCGCCTCAAGGTTCTCCTAAGATAAATTCAAAATACGAGCCGTTGAAAACAAAAAAAAACAAAAAAAAAAAAAACTTAAACAATACACGCAAGTCAATACTGCAAAACGCAGTTGCTACTGACGTTACGTCTGAATTCGTTACACGAATTTGAGAACTGAATACAACACCGAAATACGAGATAAACAAGTCTCATGTATCGTGTTTTTAAAATAGACTGATAAACTTACACGTATTGTATTTTATAAATATATTGTCGTTATTTTTGAAACTAACTATCAAGTGAACACGTAAGTACTTTTGTCACGTGTCAAGATGATCTATCGATTATTTATTTATCGTTGATTGCGCGTCATATTATTCACTGCAAATGAAAAAAAAAAAAAGCAAATCTGAAATGCTTGTTTGCAACAACACTTTGCATTTCTTAAAATAAATTACGAAACGACGGTTACGTACGCGAGGAATAAATTTGCGATAACGTACTATCTCCTTAAAGAGATGGATTGCAGTTTTTTTTTTTATCTGTCTGTGTGCTACTGTTGTTGACGATTCACAGGAATATACGCAACTTTAGTTTTTTATGTGACATAATGGTCGGTAGCTTCGGGATAAAGATCAACGTTGTGTGTCGTAATTAATGTAATTTATTTACGAGTTATCTTTGCTTTTTGTTTCTATAAGTGCACGTGAATATTCTTATGCGCAATGACATATATTGATGCAAGAGCGTTTCTTTTTTTGCACAGTTCTTTTGTTGAACTTGTGAGATCGGTTGTGTTCAAGTTTTAATTGGATTTTTATTTCGATATACAGCAATAAACATTTATTTTTATAAAAATTACATTTTGAGAGAGAGAGAGTAAAATCCTATAAGAAATGTCTCTTTATTTTAATTGGAAAGTTACGGGTGTCTTACTGCACATCGGGATCATTCGCGAAGGCGCGATGACGCGGTGATGTTATCTCGATTGCGTCGTTATCTGTCGCATAAATGCGTGTGGATTTCGTCGGCACATCTCAAGATATCGATGCGGTCCTGTTTTTATTTGCTCTTATCGATCGCATATTTTTGAGTCCGAAACGACTCTCGCGTATTCGTGCGTACGTTACAAACCAGAGAAAAAGAGAGACAGAGACTCGCATGTATTAATTTAAATAACCGGAAGGTTATATAAGTGAGAAGAATTGCGCGTGAAAAGAATTCGGCGAAAAGAAAAGTGGCAAAACGGTGTTCTCGCGCATGCGAATTTTGCGCGCGTTATATTTCGGAGCTTGTTTGAAAGTCGTCTTCAGTATAGACGAGAAAATGTTTCTCTTTGCGCTCAACGCGCGTAGGCAGTTACTCTTATTATATGTTTGTTTGTTTGAGTTGCACGAGTGCACGTGGCCGTTTCGCTCACGCGTTTGCAACGAAGAAAATACACACCGCGTTAATAAAGAATCGCCACGTACATACACCGCCGACTTATGTATCTCGGGAAGTAGGTTGGAAATAAGTTCGTCGCGTTTCAGTCTGTACATACATACGTACATTTGCGGAGCATTTTATATTTCCTGCTAGTACATTCCCTTTTCCTCTCGCTTAATATTCTTAAAAGGATGTTTTACGAGCGCGTAATAAAACGTCCTGGTAAATTTCAAACTGCGAGAGAGACTTCTTCGCGTATATATGTATATATATATATATATTTCGTGGCGGATGTGTGCTACGTTCATAATAAACGAGATGACTTTGGGGAATACCGTATTACGCACGTTACGTGAAAAATCCTTCAACTGAATTTCATATCTTTCGCGCGGCAAAACTCTCTTCGTCGAAATTGGACGGTTAACGCGAGTTTGCACGAAGACACATGAACGGTGTTTGTGCAATCTTTCTTTTCAAAGAAAGTTTAACTTCATGCGTAAACACCGACGTGGCGTGAGACGTTTTATTACTCGAAGAATATCGGACGTGTATAAATCGCGCGAGGCTATACAACGCTTCATTATATATTTTTAACATTTTCTTCGTATATTCTTCGTGCGTTGTTTTCCTGTGCAAACGTCGATATCTTAGGTCTCGTAGTTGAAATAAATATATCGCGATAATGATAACAACAAATTTTGAAATATACAAAAGAGATAAATACAAAGATGAATATATATAGAGAGAGAGAGATTCTCTCTCTTTCTCTCTATAATAATAATCGTAATAACAACTTTATTAAAGATGCAAAATTAAATACAGATTTAATATTTTCTACATTTCTCGGTTACAGAATTATTTATCGAATGTTTTGACCCGCGACATTTTTCAATTATTCAGTTATCATTTTGTTATTGACAGACGACTGAATAAACGATGTGTTATTAATCTATGTATCGTGCATTTTCCATGTGTATCCGGATACACATGACGTTTCATTTATCTTTCAAGCTCTCGATAACTTTGATCCTATTCTCGAGAATATAATCTAAAACTCTCCGATTTCGAGATTATTCGTTCGGGATGATTGCGTCTTTCGTTCCGTTCCGCTATTCGGAAAGCCGGAGATTTTTTTTATCGAGGATGAGATAAGTTGCACAATCCCGCGCAATCTCGAGTCGCGGTGAGAGAGAAATTTTTTTCGAATGGACTCCGATCTTAGAGTTCAACGGCGATTTGCAAATGGATTTTCTTCCTGAAAGATGAAGCGTCTCTTTGTTCGGCCGAATAAACAGATTTTTTATGACGTTTTATCGCAGAAAGAGAGAGAGTAAAGTACTCGTCTAAGTATTATTACGTACCGCGATTCTCTCTGGAAAAAAATACAACAAACAAATCGAGAACATTGATATCTCCGGAATTGCTCAGAAACTATCGAGACTCTACAAATCGACGATACGATAAAATCCCGTCGGAATTATGCGACCGTGCAACGCAACGTATTTCACATTCCGCCGATGAATAATAAAATATGATATCGGACGAAATCGCGCTCGCAATCCAAATGCGATGGTAATTTTATTCGCATAGATAAAAATCATGAAACATAAGTAGACATCGAGAAGTGTTGCCCGAACGTTAAGAATTTTTTTCGCGGCTAACAAGTGTTATATTCGCGACGAGAACCGACGGTTCGTGAAGACGCGCGCTTCCGCGTATTTCCACATTGATATTTCGAGGAAGCAAATCACACACGGGGGTGACATTATGAAATTAATGCGACACCAACCACTTAAATCAAAAGCAGCAGGTCCCTTTAATGTGTTTGACTCAGACTCTCCGCTACAGTTAACTCTCGTACATATATATATATATATATGTGTATTGTATATGTATATGCATGCACTCTGTTGATAAAACGAATTCGTCTCAATTAACTGATTCAGCCAATCACGCGTCACGCGGGCTCGATGGAGTTACGAAAATGTCATTCATCCTCTTCTGCTTCTTTTGTATCTCGTTTTCTGCTCTGGATGAGATAATGAAACGTTGGCCGATGATAATGTGACGGATAAGAAACAGTGGCATGTTCGATTAAGACCTGCGTGACGTGTGCAATTATCGATGTGCCATAAATATGTGTGTGTGCATGCGTGCGTGCACGTTCGTATTGTCTTGACAATTGCATCCCGTTATCACTCTTCGAGAGCATTCGACTAGCTTCGAAGAACAAAGCATGTAATGCACGAGATCTAATACGCAAAAGATATTTCTCACGCACAATATTTCGTCGCGCTTTGAGTGTGTTCGATAATTTTTAAACATATCTCCGAATACGGATAAAAATATCTCCGAATAAAAATATCTCTGTATGCACACTTCGTTCTTTCCTGTTTATTTTTCTACAACAGAGATTGTTTTATCTGAGTAAATTGATATATCTGTTATAGTTTTAAAACTTTGACTCCGAACTTGCGCTTGATTTCAATACGATATCTTATTCTTGTTAATTACCATGTTTCTGTAACGCTTCTTGTTTCTTGTGTAAATCCCATGGCGAATATTTCCCTGTGCTATTTTGGAACGTGCTGACGATATATGCTCGCGTTTTCTTAGTCATCGTTTAGATGACGAATATTATATGCTCTATCAAGATGTATGCAATTGCTGATTATTGCAACAGAGAGACTGAATTATATTACATTACGTCATATTGCATTGTATTATATTTATATTTGTGGTACATGTAATTTTGTTATTTCTTTTGAAATTTTACAACTGTTTATAAACTTTAAACGCACTGTTCCATTTTTGTAACTGCTCGATGCGCGTGAAGCGGAAATTTAAATTGCGAGTTAACTGAATACGCCGGGACACTTCAGCCGTGGATCTCTCGCAGCCTGTCGTCAACGTTTCGCCCGTCTTTAACCCGCCGTAATGGCTAGGGGCGGTTATTCATAATTCTTTCGCGACGATTCTTTTCAGAGACGCCGTGCGACGCTACCGAACTCGGAAAAACGCAATGCGGCAAGAATCAGAGATGCCAGCAGATTGTGAATGCAAATGGCCAGCAGTCGTCGGTGTGCGAGTGTCAACGAAACTTTCATTTAGTTAATGACGAGTGTGTTAAAATGACACCCTCGACGGCGGTTGCCGACATTACCACCCTTAAGCCGGAACACAAGTCCGAATCAGGAGGTACGTGCACGTGGAAAAAGCAACGTGTGAAAACACACACACACTTGGACGAGTAGATTGCGGTGTGGTTGAAGATGTTTTAGTTTTGCATTTTCTTGAGAATCAGATGTCGAGTTTAGTAGACGTGCGATTTCGACGAATTTGATCATTTTCAAACAGTTTTTTAAATTTTACGTAAAATGTTTGTAACGACTTCTAACTCTCAGTTCGTTTCTGATTAGATAAATGCTGTGCGCATAGCTTTGTTACTCACTGATACGGTTCGATACGTTGTAAGCTAACAGCGGCACGACACTAAACGTTGACCATTAAAAAAAAAAAAAAAATCTCACTGTGATCCAGGTAGCTCCGTAGCAGCCGGTCTCCTAATACCGACCTTCCTCATAGTAGTCGGTGTTCTGCTGTATTTCGGCGCGAGACGGTACAAATGGCTGCAACGGTTTCGGCAATACCGTCACAATCGGTACGGCAATGTCCTAGTCACGAGAGACGACGACGACGACGACGACCCGCCGATAGCGTAAGATAATAAATGATATGATAGAATTATTAAATTTAACGTGAGAAACGCAGATATATACGCTTGCACAAGGTGTGCATGTGAAACGTGGTATTTGTTAATGGTCCGCACGTAGTTACGCAGATTTTAATAATTACGATATCTATAAAATTTCTGTAAAACAAATTCTTCGCAGTTTGCTTCTTTTGAAACTCCTCCCGTACAAATGCACCAAAATGAACAAAAGTTTTTGTTTTGCAAATTAAAATTTTGAAAAGTACGAAATGTATGTATTTTTTCAATCAACTGTTCGCGAAAGAAATTATCGCTTCGGGAATTTATCTACATTTTGCGCCGCACTTCGGTCGGCGGCAACGATCGCATCTTGTCTTTGGGGATTATTGTTACGTAACTCCGTGCGAATCAGCAGATGAGTGACATAAGAGATAAAGAACGGAATGAATTACGAGGCCAAATGTAAAGCGCGTTCGAGTAGTTACGCTTCTTTTTTTTTGCAAACGAATTGAATTATACTTTATTGATTGCTATTTTTATAAGTATTAATAAAAGTATGTAAATTTAATACTTTTAAAAGCGCATAAAAGCGTGTTTGAATGAAGACCAATTCAATTCGTTAAAGATGAAAAAAAAAAAGTGTTTCCATTCGAATCGCCGAATCTATATATTTATATATGTGATGGTTGCAAAGAGGGAATATATGACATAATGGACTGCGTTAATGATAATTCTAGGCACGTTCACTGAGAGTAATTTTCTACATCGATATTAATAAACTGGTCAGTAAACTCCTTACGTAATATTATAATATATTGTATGAGAAACAGATGTGATTGTTTCTTTTATCATTTTTTTTTTACATAATATATATAATGTGTATATGAAACATTTCAAGAAATTAAAGTAATATATTAGATCGATGTATGATCATTGAATCATCTTTTAAATTTCATTATGTTCGATTACTTTTAATTTTGTCTCGGCAATTAAAAAATAAATCACTCACTCCAAATTAATACTTTATATTTATATTTATATTAGTACTTTATATTAGTATTTTATTTATCCAATACTGGATAAATAATGAGATATATTCTAAATGCTATCTATAACACGTGGTGTAAATTTTTAAAAAGTTACCTTTCGAACCGCAAACAAATTTGGAAGTCATTGCGCATTATTTATACATGTATACCAAAAAGAGCGTCACAATCTCTTCAACGTTGTTGTAACATAATATTAAATTTTGTACATACTCTTTGCTATTTCAAAATGCGTACTCTTGCCAGTAACAAACTTCTTGTAATTTAATCTGATCGTGATTTGCGAGAAGATACACTGAATCTCGTACGTGCCTTATTAGATCGAAAGTCACTGGAGATTGCGTTGCGTCACTCGCTTTACCTTCGCATGATGCATTCGCGTATTATAAATTTCTACAAAATATTCATAAATATTTGAGAAACGAATCGATGACTCGAAAAATCTAAAGGCATGTATGAGTAAATGATCGTAGCTGAATTGGTTGCGGGAGACAGACCTCGAATCACGATAGATTAACGAAGTAAACTTATGAGAGAGTTATATATATAAACACATATATATATATTGTATTCTATTTCTCTATTCTTGTACTCTATCATTTTTGTACAGAACTACGCATTATAGATTTTAAATAATAGTAATTATTCAATGTATAGTAATATTGGATTCTGGTCGTCGTTCGATCAGACGTGAGCGAGCGAGATTTGATATTTTTATAGTTCGCGAGTACAAATCTGTGAATTGACGTGAGTAGTACTGGCGAATTATCGATTTAATTTAATTTTTAGTGCAGTGACAACTGACAAATGACTTTACTATCCAAAGTGCAACTCTATACTGTACTGGAATGCTCACTGTTTTCAGATAACGGCTAGGTATTGTGAAAGATAAAGCTTGCTTTGTTCGCTTAGCTGAACTCACCGCATCTTCCAAGTATTGCCGACTGAACGACAAATTCAATTTCAACTGAATAACGAGTCGCTGATTTAGATGTGTAATATTAATTGATCATAAATTATAAAATTTTTTTTTTTTTTTTTTAAATTTGAATCAAATTTAATCTCACATTATTTTGCAAGTATTCGTGTGAATATTCTAGTATAATATGGAGTTTACTGCCCCAAAGTATATATTAATTACTGTCTGTTTTCATTTGTTATATTAGTTCACATTTCAGATTCGACTGAGTATATTCTATTTACAGGTGCGGCCACGTTTATGCAAACGTTGTCTTTCTTTGTTGTGAATAGTTTGACATCATCAAGAATGTGTTTAAATGTCTTGTTCTTTATTTTTTTTTTTTTTTTTACAGAGAGAAAACGTAATTACAATTCTCAAAGATTGCAACTTGTATACGCGTGGCTTCGTTAAGTTTTAAATCATGTCTCTGTGATGTATGTTACGTTAACTGTCCACAAAGATTTTATTGTTATTATCCGAACGTCACATTTTTTTCTCTGGCACAATGATTTATATCTATAATCTTTTAGAAGGTTTGTAAATATTATATTCTGTTGTGTGAGAGCGCTGATATACCAATGTTTGATATATTTCTTATCGATAATAGAATTTTTATTGGACATTAACACAGGCAGTAGCAGCGTTGTTTTAAACAAAATGTCGCTCTGTGTAAAACACTTTTTAGTTCAACAACACTTATTCGATTCGTTTTTTTTTTCTTTTTTTTTTACAGAATTTCTCGACTCGGTCTTGTAATGTCAGATATTCCGTTGCGTAATTTATGTGTCATTTGTATTATAATAATAAAAAAAAACATTGTATAATTGCAGAGCTTTCTTTCAAATGCTGTGTTATTATTTGAAATGTCAGAGAGTCAGTTAGGAGACGGGAGAAGAGGGAGTGGCGAGAGAAACAACACGAGAATAGTGAATGTATCTTCTTACTTGTTTATTTTGTAAATATCGACATAGTTTTAAGACAAGGTGTATACGCTCAGGAAGACTTATCCGCTAGTACTATCTATCAAGATTCGACGATGGAACTTAATGTATACAGTTTTCCGTAAAAAAAAAAAACAAAAAACATTTATTTCGAATTTGCAATTTATCTTGAACGTGCGCGAAATAGAATATCGCATATTTATTTACAAGATTGGATAAAAAAAGAAGAAGAATATAAATATTCAACGCTTCTCTGAAACTCGAATAGAGAGAAATTTGAATTTTGACGCGATGTGCATTAACGTCGCAAAATCAAACCGTTATATTATAGACACTATCACGTTTCCGTGGTTTTATCATGTAACGTTGCTAAAAGAAACGTCGAGCTGTATTACGCTACAACATTTTGCATTGTATTACATTATCGTAGTTGCCACGTAGAATTTCTCTCCGAGCTAAGATCTCGGAACGGATCATCCGCGGTTATCGTTGGACATTGATCCTGCCGTTATTTTTATTTTTTTATTTTTTTTATTCGTGAGTAATGATGAGTACATATCGATATGAATATTAGGATGACTAACATCTCATTGTTACACGTCTCGCGCACACTTTTCCTCGCTGTAAAGCGTTTTTTTTAAATGATCTTGTCTTTTTTTCTCGCAGCTGTTCAATTTTTGATAAATAATTTATAATTTTAAAAATCTCGTCTCTCTCTTTCTCTCTCGCGTACATTAATACTTAGCTGAATCGTTTACTGATTATTATTTTCCCTACCCTCGGAGCGACGCGACGCGTCGAGGTGTGTCGCGCGTTCTTTGGAATGAAAGACACTGATCATCCGATTGCAACAAGGGCTACAAGTAGCGTCGAAGTGACGTGATGTCTGTTGACGGAAAGTCAGTTTCATAAAAGAAAGAAGAGTGTTTCTTCCGTGAAAGTGTCTTTCCTAATTAAGTGAATCGTTCGGTGGCAGTATAAATTAGTCGTTTATTCTCTCGCGAAGCCAAGGATGATACACTTCGTGAAAAATGATATTTTCGAGCGTTTCGTCCTTCGAAGGTCTCACATCGTCATTGTGCGTCTCGTCAGTACGCGGTGTACTCCTGCCACGGTCTGTTCTGTCTGTACTGCGCCCCGCTGACCTGTATCGCTTCCGGCGTTCTGTAATACAACGTCCGGCTGCGGTCATTATTGATATTCGTCGTCGGCAAGAACTGCGTGCTCGGAATGAAAGGCTTCTGTTCCTGATGTTGCGGTTGTTGTTGTTGTTGTTGTTGTTGATTGGTCCTGGAGAGCTTGTAATTATTTTCGGAAGGCTGTAGCACTGCGTCTCTGCCCAGGTGTTGTCGATGAAGGGGCAGAACGAATCCGCTCGGCAGGTTGGTTTCCTGAATCAGAGTCGGCGTCAACGCGTCGTTCAGGGTGACGTCGTACTCGCTCTCGGGTATGTCCTGAAGACGGTGCGTAACTTCGTTGATCCTCTGCTTGGCTCTGTAGTTGTTGCCCGGTCCGGTGGGTAGATCCTGTAAATCTTCGCTCTTGTACGAGCTGTAGATGTTCGGCGTAGTCTCGACGGTGGGAAGACGAACTTTGTTGCGAACGATCGGTGATCCCGAGGACGTTGGCACGTTGCCATTGTTCGCGTGCTTGTCGCTCGAGTAATTCTCCGTCCACTTAGGCGTAAAGTTGTCTCCTTGATGATTGCGCGAGTCGTACGATTGATTTTGAGTGGAGTATCCTCTGGAGGAATTCGACAGGTTCTCCGTACCTCTCGAGACTTCCTCTTCGTTCGTTTCTGTCGGTCTTCGTAGTCCGGGTCTGGATATCACACTGTCGTATTCCTCCTGCCATTGTTTCTTCTGAGGATCATTCAGAACGGTTTTGTAAGCGTCGTACGGTTGCTTGTTGTCTGGTTTCAAATGTGATTCCTGATTATTGATATTTCTATTATCTTCTTGTTCCTCTTGCACGTAATAAGTCTTTCGTTCGTTTTCTTCTTCGGTGTCTCGCTGATCAGACAGCGCTTCTTCCTCTCTTCTAGGCGGTTGTGGCGCTTTAGAACCGACCAATGATAATCCTCTCGGATTAGAATTACCGCCTCGAGACGGCAGGAAAGGTCTCTTCACTATCCGAACGGTGGTGCGAGGCGGAGGAGAAGACGGTGGTTCTTCCAGCGGTTCGTCGTAATATTCCGATGAGTATTCGTCGGGATACGTGGCCTGATGATGATCTTGTTCGTTTCTACCTTCCAAGATGGAAGAAACCGAGTCTCTGTCTTGGTAATCCACTTGAGGCGGTCTCTGAGATTTCTCCGACAAGTTTCTCTGATAATCCTGACCGTCACTCGCTGCGCGACCACTTTGCGTTTGAATAGGTCTGGTCGGTCGTTCCGAATAAGATGGCTTTTCCGGTTGATCGGTCACCACGTCTTTGGACTCTACCTCGGATTTATAATGAACGAGCTGTTCCGGCAAGCAGGTCGTTGTGGTCGTTGTGCTGGTGGTTGTTGTAGTAGTCGCTTTCTCAGTTGTTCTGTCGTACGAGCTCGGTCTTCTCGATGCCACCTCCGTGGTGTCCGACAGATCCTTCGATCTCGAAGACGATCGCGATCGTTCGCCATCTCTCTCGCGATCGAGAAGCCGCGGCGAGTACGGTCGCTCCTGCCTGTCGGCGTCTTGCGATCTTCCCCGCGAATCGCGATCCGCGGATCTCTCGGGATCCTGTGATCTACCTCGGTCACGATCCGGCGATCCGCGATCCTTGCCGCGATCTCTGCCTCGGTCTCTGTCACGATCGTAATAGCGATCCCTCGAGCGATCTTGATGTGTCCTGAGTCGTATCTCTTCTGGCGGCGAATGATAACGAGTTCTGGAAAGATCGTTAATTCGCTAACTAATATTATTTATTTTACAATCGTATTTGAATTTTTCACTTTGCATTCTCAGAAAGAGATTAAATCACGCGCTGTACCTACTGTTGTTTTCGCTGTATATCAGTTGTCGGTTTCGTTTTTTTTACGTTACCTTACCTGAAGGGGCGATCCCGGTCTCGAGTTTCATAAAAGTCTCTGTCGCGGTCTCTGTCTCTGTACGCGGGCCTTCTTCTGAGCGGTCTTCTGGGCCTAATGTCTTCTAACTCGTCATCGTAATAATCATCCTCCGCCAGATCTACCGGTCGCCGTCGTGGCTCCTCTTTAAATTCAATTTCGACACGTTGAGTTCGAAGAAATTCAACCTTTTCCAAGATGTTTATCGGTTTTACGTACCTGTTGGTTGTACGGGAGTGGTTTTGTACGCGTATCGATCTTGCTCCGATATCGGCACCGGTCGTCTAATCTTAGGCGGTGCTCTCGGTCGCGAGTAAACCGAACTGCTTGGCGCGGCCGGTTTCACGAGACCTTCCGAGTTCGACGTCGCACTCGCCGAAGGCGCCGCGGATTCCTTATCGTCGTAATCGTCTCGATACCTGGCATGAATAAGACACGATTGATTAAAAAAATTAATTGTGTACATCATACAATAAAATATCTAAGAGCTTCGATCGTCTTAGAATCGAATTCTCTTGTTTTGTCAAAATACCTTCGATCGTCAACATCCCTGTTTCTCGATTCCGTTCGCCTGTCATACGTATCTGAATCGTCCACCTCCCTCGACGACGATCTGACACTCTGATCTGGATTTCTCCCCCGAGATCTCAAGTCGTCCTCCAGAGGATCTCTCAGTCGGGGAGGATCTCTTCTGTTTCCTCTGTTCGAGTATCTTTCGCGATCTCTGTCGTCTCTACCGCGCGGTGGCGGCGGTGGCGGCGGCGGCGGCTCTCTATCTCGGAAGTCACGATCGCGGTCCCGATCTCTGAAGTCGCGATCTCTCCTGTACTTCCGATCGTCGTATTCGTATTCATCCCGGCCGGCGAAGTCTCGCGGACGACCGTACTCGTCGTCGTAATAATCCTCGTCGTAATAATCGTAAGGTCTCCTTCTCGTCGGAGGAGGTCTTCGTCGGGGAGAAAGTCTGTCGCGTCCCGGTCGACCGGTCGGCGCGGTGACCGGCGCTACGGTCGTCGTGGTCGTGGTCGTTGTCGTGGTGGCCTGATAAAGAGCGTCGTTTCTGTGCCAGTACCTTTTGGAATTGGCGCAGTCGACCTCGGACACAAAGTGACAGATGAAGGTCTTTTGGTCGAACGCCGTGAAGTTGGCGCACAGGAAGTCGTAGCGAGTGCCGAAGAGACAGTGATGGTAGACCTTGAAGCAGAGAGACGCTATAGCGACGATTAAAAAAAAAAACAATTGCGCGCGACACGTTCTCTCCGCGCGCTGCTGCGCGAACGGAATTCCAAGAGTAACGTCATTAATCGTCGTCGCTATACGGCGATCATTAAGAATACCGAGAATCGATTTCGGCGAAACGGCACGAGCGTTTACGAAATCGAATCGATCGATGAGTGAAAGCGGCCGGCGAATCGGCGCCCGCCGATCAAACTTTCGAGATTTTTTGAACGGCATTTGGATCGTTTTCTGTCATCGTGTTTGCGCGACGTTGCGCGAAATTCCGTCGTGTCGTCGCCGTTTTTTCGAAGTAAAACAAAACGTCGACGCAACGGCGGTCTCTAACACACTTTTCACATCGCAAACGAGCGATCTTACCGCACGTAGCTTTCACACGGCGCGGTTCTGCGTGTATGTGTGTGTATGTGCGAGCGCGAATAATTGCATTGCTCGCGTAAATGTGCATTCTGCGGTACCTCACGCACGATGCTCGCGTTTGTGTGCGAGGCGTTGTATTATCTGGAACGCACAAACGCCCGCGAATTATCCGAGAAGAGGGGGAGAAAAAGAAAAATTATCTGGAAATCATTCAGAGCACATCCTTTCGGCAAGCGTTTGGCATCGTTTCGCTGAGATTCTCCGTGGAAAGAAGAAGTTGGCTCGTCCTCTCCAATAATAGATCATGAATCTTACTCAACTCGCCATGCAAATGTCAGACGATCATCGAATGCCTAATCGCGTCTAATGAGACTCACGCGCGTATGCGGCTTGGAGTCAATCTCAGTGCAGTTAGAGAGTCGCTGCAACGACGGCAAAGCATGGGATATTATCTTTGTTTTCAATGTTTGTTTTATCCTCTAGTCCCGTACGTAAAATTAAATATTTCCCGCGTGCGGCGAATTCCTTTGATTAATTGTTTCAAAGATTAAAATAATATTTAAATTTTATCTTCGCCGCGCGATTACGTGTGCAATAATTTCTCGGGAATTCTCTTCAGAAATTCCCGGTTTACGACAGTTTCGACTTCGCGAGGAATTTACGGTGGAAAGTCGACGAGGTAAAATGACTCGTTGGGAACTTCCTTTCAGCCAGATGCGGAAAACGAATCGCGGTTGTTTGCATGAGAACTAGCGTCGGAATTATTCAGAACGCGTTCTTCTTTATATCGACGAGAGAGAATAGTTTTCGCGCGATCTCTTCGACGTTCAACGTCGGTCGAACTCCTCGTCGCTGAGAACCACGTTGCAAATTCGCCCGAGGCCGCGAAAAGGCGTGGAAGAAAATAATCCGACGTAATTGCGAATCATTTCCCGACAGGAAACCGGGACGGATATTAATTGCTCATTTCCCAATTTCTCTTATCCGCGACGAAAAACTTTTTGCGCGATGACGCAAATTTGCGTATTTCTTGCGCGACCGACGAACCTTAATATATTTGCATGACAATCGTCCATTCGTTCTGCAGCCCCGTGAAAATGATCGATAAGAAAACCGAGCCGAGAAAAGGGGAGCTGCTTTGCACAACTTTGCAATCGCTTTCACAATTCTTAGGATTCGCGCGCACATGAATCGCACGACGCGGTCAGGGACGAGAAGCGTAGCGGACCACGAAAGTCCTCTCCGCGGTCTTCTTTTCGCAATGACCTTGTTATTACGACCGGCAAAAGGTGTTTTTCACTTTCAATATCGATTTCTACTTTCGGTTGCTCTTACAATCCACACGCGATACATATATTGGAAAGAGTAATCGGTTTGCGGGTCAATTACTCGACAATTTCTGATCGCGCTGCCGTCACTTCGTACGAATCATGGTGAAATTTTGAATCTCGATCGATATAAATCGCAGTTACTTTGTTTTGCAAAATTTTATTTAATTGTGCTTGATTATCGTCGGGATAGTCTTCGTAATCTACTTAATGCGAATGTGCATCGTGGTGGAAAATCGGCGTATTATGATAGATATTACGTTAGATCTCGTGCGTCTGTCAGCCACGCAGTTATGATCATTATCGCGCTCGTGTGTGTACGATAATTACATCAGGACTGTAATTTGATTTCGTCGAGACGCGCGACGTTTGAAATGAATTCCCGTCGATGATTTCTCAATCTCGGCCGTTTTCACGAGAACCCAAACCGGGATTCGCGGTGAAACGATCGCTCTTATAGCGATGATGATTGGCGTCAATTTTTTTGCGTTTCGCATCTCGTCCGCGAGAGAGAACTCGCTTTCGTTTGCTGTGCCAATTGCTTATCAATCAATCCTTCGGATCGACGTTGACGACCGATCGGTTAATCGTATCGTCGGAAATATCAGGCGAACTCGAGGATCATTGACACCTCGGATCATTGACATCTGTTGCGCGAAGGATGTACCACGCTGTGTCAGATCTTTCTTTAGAACCTCATTCAAGCGACGCCTGACTTCCGTCTCACCGATTCAAGCATCGGTTCTTTTTGCCGGCAAAATAATACCAGGCTCTCGTTCGCTCAAATTGTAGACGTGGAAACGCTAATAAACGGATTTTAATTGGCGCTGACGCGCGTAATGAACTGATCTTCCGAAGTGGAACTTGGCATTTGTTTTTTTTGTTTTTTTTTCTTACAAACATATGTTTTATCGATATTTTTCCGAAGGAGAAAAAAGTGGGGAAGGAAAGAGAGATAGAAAGAATGTTATTTCTACACTGTAAGTATCATTAAATAAATCACCTGACATTTGTGCGGCACGCTGGCGTAGAACCCATCGTGCAGACCGTCGCATTTGAAGTCAATATTCTCCGGTATGCTATTATAAAATGGATAATCACTGAGATTGTAACCGTTTAACTCGCGCGGTAGATTCGGGTCCCATATATAATCGATCTGCGGTATTCCCGTCAAGGTGTGCCCGGTCGTTCCGTTGGTTTCGGTTGCGACCGTTGTCGTCTGGAGGAAAAAGAAACACAGAATTACAATGAAAGACTCTTTCACAATTGCTAAATGAGATCAAGAATCTCACTTTAGCAATTCAAGATTTTTCTAACAAACGCGCTTCTACGTGTCAGTGCTGCGTTTTGTAAAAAAAAAAAAAAAAAAAAACGGCTTTCATTTCCTTCGCGGAAAACATGATCGATTTTGCTGTAATAATAATTTCCGTATCGTCTTCTGCAGAAAAGCGTGTCCGACAGACCGGAATCTGATAGAAAAGTTATTTTACGCTCGAGAAAGCCGCAATATAAATGTTTAGCGATGAGCAGCAGCTTCGATTTGATGATGTCACGTGCGCTCGTTTTGTGCGTGAAGGTGAACCTGTCGCTCCGCGTGCGAGTTTTAACGTTAATAATTGATTTGATGCCGAACTATTAACCGATGTGGCACCTACGCGGATGAGTTGACGTAGATCGAAATAGATTTACATACAGCCGTCACACACGAGCCGTCTTCGTGATTTAGAACACGACGTTTATATCGCATTACCGCGCTTGTCGAAGCGACTGTTAGTTTTTCTTCGATGTTTTATATCCGATGTTGTGTGCGAGTCTTTCTTTTTATTCGCGAGCACAAACGACAAACTGACGAAATATACGAACTGGGGTTTTGGTTACACGTGTAATTACGATCGTCGTGACGGTCGGCGAATCAATTTTGCAATAATACGACGAACGATAAACTTATCGCGGTTTCATCCGCGTCGTACGTCGCGCGAATACGAACACGATCTCTCAATTCGGAACGGAGATTGAAACAATTGTAATTTTGATCTAATAGCGATTTATAGATGAAACAGAGACACTTTTTTTTTACGTAAGACGCGCATTGTTTCGTCCGTAACGTCAAGAATTACGTTCATTAAAAAAAAATTCTCATTACGCCGATTTCAATCTCTAATCCGCGTCATACAATGTAACGTTGATAAATCATACATTGTTTTCGAGGTTCATGTAATTACATTACGTCGTTGAGAATTATATTCATAAGAAAACCAGTTATACGCGCTGCCTTGTAATTTATTATTACAAACGCGTCCAATTGTGTCGCAAGCTTATATACGTACTTCCGAACTTGTATTGTTATTTTCTTCCTCGCGAGGCTCCTCGGTGGTGGTTGTCGTGGTCGTCGTCGAGGTTGTCGCGATTTTGAATTTCGGCCTGGTCTTGAGCGCCGCGGAGACCGCGTGGGCCAATAATAATCCTAAAATGTGTAAAACAAAAAACAAACGGAAGATCTCATTGAGAACCGTCGAGATTTGAAGACCGCGCGAAATCACGTCGCAAAACCACGATCTGAGAAAGCAATCGCGCGTGTGGGTAAATAAATACAGAGGTCTGATCGCCCGAGGGGACATTGATGGCCCTGATGAGTCGTCTGGCACATTAAGGAAAAAGGCCACGCATCCGCGAATTACGTAAATCGCGGAGAAGAGCGTCGGTGTTGCAAAACCCTGGACGAGAAGTGTGGTGAGAACCCTGCGTAAGTGTTGCAATTTTCTCTCGCCGTGTGCGAGTGCGCATTCGGTTAGGTAATTGTTTCTCAAACGGATCAAGGCTGTCTATTGATCGTTTCCCTTACACGTTTTGTTGTTGATTTGCGATCTACATACAAGCTAGACATATATATATATATGACATAGATTTGTAATATACCGCATCAATCTCAGCTCTTCTGAGGATCTCCTCGCTTTCACTTCTCTCACTCGCTCTTTATTTCGTTTAATTCTTATTACGTTTTACCTTCAGTCTGATTTTCTTTATTTCGTATGTTTTACTACACACGTAGTAGTTTACAATAAGAAGGGAAACATATTTACTCTTATGGCTGTCCGTGCTACTGAATCACAATTGACTATTTTCAAGTAGTTCAAGGCTATTTCGAAAACTAACAGGTGAGAGACGTAAGAAATTAGTTCGCGAGCAAGTTACGTTGTTGGATCAAGAGTTTTGTGGTTCATCCAACTTTTCCGAAGTCGCATATTTTTGTGAATCTATCGGGAATTCAATTTAATTCGCATAAACACATGTTGTAAGATCTTTCAGTGAAAAAGTAAAAACTACAAGAAGAATTAATTCACCTCCTTAACTTAAGCAGTAACCAGTTTAGAATGCAGTTGCTGCAGTCGGGTGACTGACTAAAAATTTTTATATGTATTATAATCGCTGTTTTTTTTTTTTTTGCGATCGTTCGCGCTGTGTCTCGCAATCGTTTCTCGCTCCCGTGATTTTCGATACGATTCTCGGAGCGTGGCGCGCACACATGCGGAAAAACGCGTTCGCGCCTTTGCGTCGCGGCGCGTTTAGGAAGGCGGCGGCTTTACGAACCGGAAAGTGGATGTCCTCGAAGGTGATGTTGAAAATTCTATCGTGTGTTGTGGGCCCGGCGACCGTATAACGGAATCATATACTTTTCCCTGGGCTGTGCGATCGATAACGAGCGTTCCGCGCCGGGTCAGCGTTGCATAAAAAATGAATTATGAGAACGCGCTCGCATTCCGTTTGTGGGAAATGTTAACGTGGGCGTGCCCTCTTCCCCATAAACGGCAAATCGGATTCCATGACGAAACCACCGCTTTACTACCACCGTGTATAAACAAATTGCCTCATCCAATTGTCTGTCGGCGACGCGGAGTCTCGCTATCGAATGGGAATGATCTGACATTTTCCTCCTACGAAGGGCGTGAACAGACACCCTGCTTTATCCTGGCGAGATAATTCTCGTTAAAAAAAAAAAATAGTAGTTTTACGATGCCGCAAAACGCAATTCACACGTTGTGTGCGAGCGGAGTTCGGCCCCGATGCGTCGCGATAATCAAACGTTACTTGCGCGCTCATCACTGCGAGTTAGTACGCGTTCCTAATTATCGTAAAACTTTTACGATGTCGTAAGAGACTCGAAGGTCTCAATTATTTCGTGACTTTTAAGCGGAGAGGCCTTTTAAAGATCTCGAACCGAACGGAGACGAGACCAAAATGTCAAAAAACATTCTAACAAACGCAGTGTCACATGACCGATTCGAAATGTTCGAGTGGGTGTTACGGGCTGAGTTAAATTCGCATTTAAATCGCTGCGAATAGACGCGAAGAAAAATTCCTTCTGTCATCACGCGCCAACCCACGTGGAATTCCAATTTTTTTTTTTTTTTTTTTTTTTTTCCGAGTTCTTTATTGTCGCGATAAAACGATGCTAAACCTCGAGTATCTTGCGTTCCGAGTTTCGGACACTTAAGATTACACACTCGTCACACAAAGACAAAGGAGACGGTCCTCTTGACATTCACGACGACGTGTCCCCCCCCCCTTTTTCCTTCGTGGAATCTTTCTGTAAATCGCTTTTGCATACAACTATGGATGCAGCGCGAATACCAAATGCGTTTTGATACACGATGAAAGATGAATATTTTATTTTTCGCCTTCCCAGTTCGACAAACGGTTTTTTTTCTGCTCGGTTCTCTCTTTATTTTAAATGAAGTGAAATATATTTTTTTACAAACTTTTTATTAAAAAATAGAGAAAATTGGAAATGAGGTAATGCGAGAGGAAAGTCTTCGCTTTTCTCTCGTACGCGAAACGGCCAAATCTTCTTCTTCGAAGCGGTCAAAATTTTTTCTGTCAAGTATCTATTTTAATTTGGATTCCACGCGTATCGTTTAACACCCCCGAATCATCCGTTCGTTACTCCACGGTGAAAGGTGGGAATCGCAATCTTTGTGCGCGAAGATAAAATCCCTGAAAGTGTGGAAGGTCGTCCACTGTCTCTCCGACATTCCTCCCGTCGGAAAGTCCCAAAATACTAAAGGACGCGTCACGGGAGACCGCGTGAGCACAAGGAGATTTCTTTATTTACGAGTCGATAAACAGGATTTGAAGAAATAGTAGAAATCAAGTAAAAGTAAATTCTCTCTGCTGACAAGCCTTCGCTCTTTGGTGAATCGGCGGAGAATCGCGAAACGGAGAATCATTCTCCGGCGGTGATGCTTACCGTACAGAGCGAGCAGCAGCAGCCGCCATCGTTTCTCCCGCATGTTGGCACTGCAACAAACGAATTAATTATGTCAATTAATAGAATTAGTTCGATTTGTCTGGCTCAATCAAAAGACAGAGGATCAAATTTCTTACTAACATACAAAAAATAAAAAGAAGGAACAGTCTTTTTCTTACATATAAATAATTGAAATCTCAGTATCTAGCGCGATTGAACATTTTATTTTATTATTACAGCAACTAATTGCGTCCTTCGCTATACAATTATGACATTGCAATTTCGCATAATTTTCGTTAATAGAGTTCGCAACCTTGGGGTTTCGCGCTACGCTTTTGGAAACGTTAATTTTGTTTTTTTTTTATCGAAGATCTTAACGCAAGACGTCCCGGGAACAAGAGAGATTTCTACCGTTGCGAAACGTTAGTCAAATTCCTCGGGGTGTCAAGTGGCAATTGCATGGAACCGTGTACCGATGATCAAAGCGGTGCCTTAGCACCGCCGCGGCGTAGACTCGCGAGCATATGGGAACGGGATAGGGGAACTTTCTCTGTGCTGTCACACCACTGCTAACCATATAATGCAAGGATAATGCGAATGTTATATAAATGTGCGATCACGTAATATCGGGTGTGATAGTCGCGGCTCTGTGAGCGTCTAATTATATTAGTCTCTATTGATGTTCTCGGAACATGCGCATCCGAAGAAACTTGCGCAGCATCGCTCGAGAGAGAGAGAGAAAGAGAGATTCTCAATGCGATAATCGCGTGATATCTTTAGATTCGGTAACTCGGATAATTGCGCGGATTACAGTCGTTGGAAACAATAATTCTAGATTTGTATCTTCTTTCTCGGGAAATTCTTGAATTCGGCGCATTGCTTTTCAAAGTTTTCGAGTCTCGTATAGAGTTTTTAGAGTTTTTCTCGTATAGAGTCGCGAAACTTATTTGCGACTAGACAGTGTCAATTTTATCTTTGCTAAAAGTGAGGACGATCTTGATTTTTCCCAAGGAGGATAATTCACACTTTCGATAGATAAATGCGCACATGACATTTTCAGATTTTACATTTTTATCTGGGGTATAGTGAAAGTAACCTTGCAACTTAGTCAGTATCGCATTAGATTGCCAATCTTGGACTTGATGCATTTATACCATGAATGTACACTATGCACCTGTTACGATTCGTACAATTTGCAGTCGCGCAGTGGGTAATGAGATTTGAATCACGGCGTGTAATCCCTTCGTTGTTTTGAAAAAAAAAAAAAACATCGAGATTATATAAAACAAAAATCTTTATCGAGTTTTCGGTTGTTACAAATTAATTATGACGAGACTTGAACGGGGAAAGAAATTTTCTCTCTTTTTTTCTCTCTTGGCGTCATTTCCGACGTATTCCGTCGTTAATTAAACCGAAAGGCACCACCGTTACTCTCGAACGTAAAGTAAATACACTTGCTCTTGTCAGTTTGCGCACAGAAATGTGGAACGTTCGAGCCGAGCGTGCACACGCGACTGCGCTGTAGATGCTCGCATTAATTAAACGCTATCGCGCTCCAGTTCTCAAGCCGGATTCTTATCGTTTCTGTAAAAGTAGGAAAAAAAGAGAGAGGATGTGCGCCTCCCGCCGGCTCTATCTGCACAAGACTGCATTATTCGGTTACACAAGTTTTCGCAATTACGCCTTTTGTCTGTGTCACAAATGTGAACGAGTTCCCAAGCGCTGTGAGAAGGCGCCGCCTCAGATTACACAGAATCTTATCCGGAAGCTGCGGAAAAAAAAACCTACTCACTTCTTATCTTAAAATAATAAAATCTCTGAATTATTCAGAGAGCATTTCGTGCGTGCTGAATTATTTATCGCGTTTCGTAATCGGATGAGTGTTTGATGACACTTGTGTGTGTACTTTACAATTCCCATTTTAACACTGTCCGGAGAAAAACATTTTTCCCGATCATCCAAACCGGAGACTCTTGAGCAATCGTCTTTTTTTTTTTTACAACGAGCATTGCGGATGTAATATTTATGCATGCGTGTGCATAACAGACTCCTGATGTTATCGCGCTGAAATTATTGTCTAGAGAGAAGACTGCTTAACTAGTTTGTTATTGAATATACGGGAAACACGCGAGACGGAGATACGATCTCTCTAGATTTTTATCTTGCATCGAACGGTTTCCTTGTCGGAGAGATGTCTTCTTCATCGAGTCGCGCCGGAACGCGCGTTGCCCGTAACGTTACCTTACGGTAAAACCTTACATTATGTTACGACATACGCGTAACGGTCATCCACGCGCTCGCGAAAGGTCACCGGAAGTGATGACTGGTACGACTAGTTGTCTTTGATTGATTCAACTTCTTAAATCGGACTTCTTTGTGGTAGCAACGAAAGATAAACTTTAAAAATCCCACGCCTCTTTTCTGTTTGAAAACAACTTGAGAATGTTTAAAAATTAAAATTTTTTGGTTTTCCATCGAAATGTTCCATTTTTACGAAGAAATATTCCAAAACTATTTCGATGTTCTTTAAAGTTACTTTAAAAGAAAATTGTTTGTAAGAACTTAATAGTGAACTTTACACATGCATCTTTCCGGTCGCGGTGAACAAATTTTTCACGCAAACAACAAGACGCGGTTGTAAAACCTGACGGCCTTCGAAAGAGCGCGGCATGTCGAACCCGTGAGCTCTCATTTCTTCCGAGCTTAATCGTCGAATACTCCGGGAATAACACATCAAGTAGCAACGAAGAAAACGCCGATACTTATTGCAGTTTAAAATGACAGAAACCTAATTTTTTAAAACTTCACCAAAAGAGATCACCAGTTAAGTGTGTCATGTCTAGACAAATCTCGCGACATGGTTGTTTTTTTTTCTAAAATATACTTCGATAAGAGATTGTTAAAAATTTTAACGAGAATAATATAAATTCGTGTCACACAAGCAGACTCCGAAAAAAGAAATGTACAAGTGGTATTTTAGGCAAGATATTGTGCAACTGGTTGCGAGATTTAGCAAGCACCTATAACGACATTCGAATTTAAATGTTACATAATGTAACCGGTAGTGACTGACATTTAAAATTTATCGAAGTCTGCGTCGTGAGATAAACATTTTAATTTAGGGAAACAATTTTTTCTCTCTGCCAAATTTTAATGTCAAATATCAAAGCAAATGATTAGGAAAATAAAAGGGCACGAATTTATGCAATAGAACACACTATATGTTCTATTGCATAAATTCGTGCCCTTTTTTTTCTAATCATTATAAAAATACTACTGTGTAACAGATATTTTTTCTTTTTCTCTAACAATCCTTTGAAGAAAGGAGTTAGTCAGATCACAGAGAGCGGAATTGTAGGTATCTCGTAAAACGGATCTGCTTAAAATAGATGCGGATCCATCAGTTCAACAGATCGGTCACGAACACCGCTTTTCTTCTCGCCATTCTAATCATGACGCTCGTGCGAAGATATTCGTTACATTAGTTACAAGCATCGGTTCGCCTTGTAAGTAGAAAGTGCGTGATTGTGCAAGGCAAACATATGCAGAGCAAATGTTAATAATTGCAACCAGGAGCTATTGGTCGCGCGTGCGCGTAAGAGAAGTATCTTTCGTAAATTAACTAGATTACTATCTAGTTTTAGTACGTGTGTGTATGTGTGTGTGTGTGTGTGTGTGTGTGTGTGTATGCGTGCGTGGAGAATGAAACGTTGAACTTGCTTGAACGAGAGCCAGGGCCGCATGGTTGAATTTCGGAATTGCGCGTGCAAACGCGTTGCGCAATTGCGTCGGGAGTGTAGAAACGAACACGTCAATATCGATATTCCGACGTTTTCGCACGAGTCATTTCACGTTTAAACACAGGAAACTGCTTTAACACGCAAAATTGATCCACATTGAGGACGCAACTAGAGCGAAAAAATTTGCGATTTTACCGTGGTGAGAAGCGCATCAAATAAAATGTTAAATTAAGAACGCAGCCGACAATAGTTTGTGAAAACAATATAACGAACAATCTGCAATATATCTTTTTTTTTTGCGCGCGCGCCCGTGCACGGCCGATAGAAAGTATTCGCGCGCTGGCGACGACGATGTCTTCTCTTAATTTTGCCGTGATCTTATATACTTTTCACAAAGTGTTAGATGTTTTCTTTTAAAGTGCTATAATTTTAGTTAGTTCTCCTCTTATCTCGCCGGCACATCGCGTTTCCGAGCTTCCGTTCTGCCACCAGACCGATTTCTCCTATTAGAATTTAGAAATTCTTCCACGATATTCCATTTATGAGCTGCGAGGGTAGTGCTTCGCTAATTTTACGCCACGTGCCACAAGCCGTATATTTGCTAATTTACGTGTAAAAGGAATTACATCAAATGTCTTCCTTGTGGCGTAAAGAAATTTAACGAACAAACACTTTCGCGCAAACCGCGAATGGCTTTCGATTGTGATAATATTTGGAAATTAGCTTCCGACACTCGTGCACATTTTCACGGGGGAAGAGAGAGGACAGACAATTTACGTTTCAACGCACGCTCGAATGATCACGGAATTAAAGCAATCGGACTCGTTTACCATAAACCAATCGCTTGCGCAACAAAGCGACATCGTCAATAGATAATTTTTATTATTATCTAATGTCTCCCTCCAATTCCCTCCTTCCCTCCTCCCAATTCTGACATTTGAAATATGTCTTCGTGTTTTGAATCAATTACGCTCGCATATCGACATGTCGAACTATCAGCGAGCGATACACACTCGGGAGGGGAATTCGCTCGGAAAGTGTTTCGGTCGTTCTTGCCAATCGTCGAAACCGGAGAACCGGCTGCGGGAATAATAAATAATTTCACTCTTGGCTGCGAACGAAATTTATTCGACCGTAAACCATCGTTTGCGTCGTTTTACTAACTCATTGTGTAAGATACGACAAATATATGTACACGAAGATGTTATCGCGGTAATATAGTGGTCGTTGAAAAAAAAACGATCGAAAATCGCGCGGTATCAAAAATTCGCGGTAATAAAATTCGAACGCTCGACGTGTTCCCTTCCCCAATGTGTGTACGCACGCGTATATCGTGATTCCACGGATCGGCTGTTGTATTAATATTCACGTGATTAATAATTCAGCACGCTTCATTACAAGGCCTTTACGTAAGAGCGAGGTGCTAATATCGCGCGATAGAGGCCGTTCTGATTCTCAGTCGGCGAAACTGTGTATTCGAAAGTTATTATTTAAGAGACGGACGCCGTTTCGCCTCTTACGAATTTCTCCCTTAAGAAGAAGCCCCGTGTGTAATTAGCGCGATTAATGTGTCGTGAAGCCGGCGCGTTGCCGGCGTCGTCTATTGCCGACTCTTCCGTGCGAACGATTGTTCGTTAGACGGGAGAGCACACAATGTGAGAGACCGATGGGGGTTTCATATAAGAGATATTTTACGGCATGTGGCGCTTCCTACCGCATATTGCAAATTTCACCGCATGCATTACAACTTTATTGCTTCGGATTGCTCCCGATCTGTTACGTGTAAAACCGAGAGAGAGAAAATTTCAAGACTGAATGTTATTTTTATAATTTTTGTGCGAATTTTTCATCAAGTGTAATCTTACACGGATTTACTTTATTAATTTCGCCGCGAAATTTTTATTGCAGAATAAAACAGACGTCTATTGAAAGTAGACACTCTCGCAACGTGTCGTCTCGTGCAAACGAGGTGTGACATACTTTTGACTCGTTGACGCATTCGGCCGCCGGTCTGATTATCTTACTACGAAAGCGATGGTCAAATTTCATTTTGTCCCCGGGCGAAAAAAAAAAACATCTTTCAAGGCTTTCAAAAGTTGTTGCGCGAAACCGTTTGTTTCTCAAGCGCATGTTCGCGCGAAAAGTGATGAAGTGAAAAATATGTGGAAAAAGAGCAGTCAGAGAATCGTCATTTGTTAATTGTCGTCAATAGCAAAGCGAATGTCAGAGAGACAATTAAATCTTTAGCGGTAATCGTCATCAGATCAGTCATTGATTATAGCAACACTCGGAAAGAAATTAATATTCACTCATTATTCGCGTAGAATCGTAACATTTACCGAGCACTAAATTAAACTCGCCGAATGAATACACGGAGGCTTTTTATTAATGATCCTTCGGCTTGATAACGATTAGCGGTAACTTATTGCGCATACCGTTATTCCTCGCGTTGCCTGGCGAACGCCTACGCGCCACAAGTGTACGTAATGTATGCATGTACGAACATTCTCCGGGCTAATGTACCTTCTCCCGTGCTGTTCTCTCAATTAATTTATCAAATCCCCTTCACCGTGAATGCGATTATCTTCCGACGAATTGCGAAGAGTAGCCGGCCGTACGTACAAGACACCGAATATCGAGACAGTAAACCTGTTCGAGCGATTGAAATTGTTATTCATCTACGAAGAAATTACTCAATGTATTCTCGCTTAAAGAATAGGACTCGAATAATTAACTTAATCACGGAGAGAGAGAGAGAGAGAGAGCGATTAAAGTAGAAAATATTTTTTTACTGAACGTTTTTTTCATCGTAACAATAAAACGTTCCAATCAATCATCGTGTTGTTTCTTAAATGTGAATCCGCCCGAGATTTACGAGCGGATCGTGACGAAATTCCGCTCGATCTACTGTCGCGAATCACGCCGTATTGACCGTAAAGCTATCCGGGCGTTCGATTATGGCGAAGTCCGTTCGTTTATTTTTCCACCAGCGTATCGGGAGAAAGTCGCCGCCGCCGCCGCCGCCGCTCGCGCTTGATCGCGACGACGGACATGGGCTTATGTCGTAACGCCGCCGCCACCGCCGCGCTGTGCAATATTGTTTATGAAAAATATCCCGCAAACGCGGCAGCACATCGGCACGTGCTGCTGCCGTATTGCCGCCATCGACGATCGCGTCCATCGGCGCCAAGAAAATGGGCCGATGGCGTGGTTATGAAACTTTTTTTTTTTTGTTTTTTTAATTACGTAACGACGACGGAGGTTGATCGCGCGCGGCGAAAATTCTCGCGCAAATTGCGGTCTCGCCCGTTGTGGGTGTTTGTACCGGGAACATATGGATGCGCTTCGTTCGCTTGGTAAAACAAAGAATCTGCGCGACGCGCTTTACAAGAAAGAAGAGCGGCTGAAATATCGCGGCGACGCGATTTCTCTAATGATATAATTTGTTTTGTCGAAATTGAGCGTTTCGAGAGAGAGAGAGAGAGAGAAGCAAGGAGAGCGCGCTGGTATTTTAGTTTAGAAAAAGGGCGGGTCTCTCTCTTCTATCTCGTTAAGAAGAGCAAGGCGTGTCGCGCGCAAATTAAATTCACTTTCGAACGTATATACAATCGCCTCCGCGGAATCCGTCGATTGAAAGTGAACGTAGTGGACGCGTTAGGAGAGAACACGCACTAGAACGAGACGACGAATTGAACATCGAGCAAAAGCGAGGGAAAAAGTGAAAGAGAGAAAGAGAGAGAACGGTTGATTGAGGTGTATATCGTCGAGGTACGGAAAATTCACTCCGCCTAATCGATAAGCAAAGTCGACGGTCTTATACGAAATCTCGATTTGGATAAATCCACGATAAGAATGCAGCGATATATTGCGAACGCTATCGCGACTCGATTGTAAAAGCACTCGAGAAACGTGCCACGTTCTGTAAAGCCTCGGCTAGGTTTTTGCAATAATTAACAAACTTTCTTAGACGAATAAGAAATAAAAAGTTCTCGTAATAATCTGAGAGTAAGAAAATTTCCGCGTGAGATATAAAATAAAAACCAATTTATTGCAAATTCCGCCTGTGATCGTCGTGCTGATTAAACGACGATTTCAAATCGGATAATTGTCGTTCGTTTTCAGAATCGCGGCCCTCGACAAGAGACGACCCTCTCGCGGTTTCACGCTAACGACGTGTGATTTATTTCCTGCTTGACAAAACTCGAATAAATTACCGCAAAATTGACCGACGAAAGTTTTCGTTGGTGGAATACGATTCGCTTGTGCGCGGCAGCGTGCGTGCCTCCGTTGCGTGCGTGACGCTAGAGAGATGTGTGCGTCCGTCGTCACACGTGTGCGACGGACGCTTCTTCAGACCGCGAACAAACTCTCTTCTCGTTACTCGCGATATTCTTCGACGGGCATTGAGATTAGAAATTCGTGACTTCGCTGGAACTTTATGTCGGCACGGGAAATTGCGCGAAAAGTCGCGCGCGCTGTATGGTTTTTTTTTAAGGCGGAATTCCGTGCGCGACCCTTTCGATTTCGCGCCTCCGATCGACTCTCGCGCGAGTCGTTGCACGCGCGCGAATGGAAAGTCGGATGTGGCAAATTCGATGATAAAACCAGTTCGCTCTCGTTGTCATTGCTATCGAGATGCAAAAGCGGTAGCGCGAGCAGGAAGGCGCACAGGATGCGACAGGCAGCGAAAGTCCTGGTCTTTATTGCGGCGCGGCGACTCGGTTTAACGCTCGCGCTCCTTATTTTTGCAGGTTCTTTTCTCGACACAGTCGGATGGATTCTTGCTCATCAGCTGCGCGTTATCTCTGTTTCTTGGCAATAGTAAGCGTGCGCGTGTGCGAATGAAAAGAAGAAATAGAGTTTCAGGTTTCACTTTTAACGCTAATAGATTTCTCGAAACTTTTCCTTCGAGCGTTATTGCGTGGGCCAATGTGCATGAACTGTCGCAAGCGAGAACAATGAGAATATTCTGGCCGCGAGCAAAGGGAAGGGAGGACTGTCTAAATAAACACTGTGATTAGGTCTGCGGTGAGGCAATACAAATTTCACTAAATTCGCCCGAAACGTCACGCGGCACGTTTTTGCTGCTTTCTTTGCGTATACGGCAAGACACGCGTACAAATACGCTGTAATTGCACGCTCTGAAAATTAACAGAATCTATCGCGCCGATCGCGAACACGCGTATGTGGTTTCTCCAAAATGCACGTAAGTGATGGAGCGAGGCATCGCGTCGAATTCAAAAATTTATTAATTTTGTTTCTCGAAGTACCGTTCGAACTCCTTCGATTACGCAGCTGTACACGCAGGCGAGAGCGGAGAATGTGTGATTTATAGCGCGAGCAAGAATGAAAAAAAAAAAAAAAGAGGGATCAAACCTGTCTCTCTCAGCTCCGCTGGTTCTTCGCTAATCCCTCATGAAATCACCTCGTCCTCACATCGACTGGCACTTGAAAATAAAAAATAATTGCAAATTCACACGCAAGTGTATGTGATACCGTGCAATTAGAGAAGACGGACGGAAAGCACCTTCGTGAAACTGAACTGACGTCGCGGTCCGGGAAATGCCCGTCGTGTTTTTCAATTTTTCGCGCGGAATTCACGGACAAGACGATTTTTCGGGTGCGGGGCGAGATCGCGGCGATCGGTCCGGCCAGAAGACTGCGCGATGGAAGTGGAAAAGCCACCAGCAGGAGCGTTGCGCTCCGACCACCATCGTCTGATGGAGAGCTTTCTACGACCGACGACAAGGCAAGGAGAAGGGAGTTGAGCGGCGCATTGGCGTCTTTCCGGGCCCCGTTCAGGACATTGGCGTAAAACCCTTTTGTCGGGGATTTAAGGCCCCGAGAGAAAGGCAGCGGCGACGTAGGCACGTAGACAAACACCTGCGTCGCCACCTGACAGAGCGAGACGCCCGTTTGCAACAAACTCGTCCGGGGGTCCCCGGAAAGCGCTCGATATCGATACGCGCGTAATGTCATACGTGATATTTGCGCGAGATATCGATCTCCGATTCGGCCTCGCGAGCGATAGCCGATCAGGCATGCAATTACGATGATGTTTGTTTCATCACACGCGATTGTACGATTTCAATTGTTATAATCCAATGGCAATGAGCGAATGGCGCGCTAGGAGTTACGGGCTATCGGTTCTCCGCGCGAGATTGAGATTGAGATTCAAATGAACGAGGCGCAGAAGTGAGGATCGATCGAAATCAATTTTTCTGACATTTATTGTAACGCGATCGATTTGACACCTGCTATTGTCAAGGTGGTTTAGTTCACATTATGGGAGGATGGATCGAGAATTCTCTCAAAGATCTTTTCAATGCCTTCGAAGGATTTGTTTTCGCGATCTCTTCTTCATCTGTCACGTCGCGCACACACCTCGACAGATACATTTGAAAGATCAATCAGGAAAGTCGGGTGAAAGTGGAACGTCGAGCGTTAATGTCTTGACAAAGGATGTCTGAATTAGAGTCGCAGGTGTCACGTACGTACGATAAGGATCCGCGCGAATCTTGGTGAAATGTAGGAAGCTGGTTTTCCTACATGACACAGGCTCTTTCGTAATGAGCGATCGCGGAGAGACACGACGCGATGGTGTCATCTCCTCGAGTTTTCAATAAAATATCCCGCGCATCAAATGCGATACGTCACTCGCGTGATGTGTGCGAAGGTTTTTTCCACGCGTGCAATAATTCGCAACTATCGCAAACTGATTGAAAAAATTACAACACACACGTTTCATAGTGTGTCATTTCTTTTATTTTAGATAATTTATTTTGTTTCTTTTTTTTTTTAACGCGCTTTCTTGATTCCTCTCGAAAAGTCAATGAATCCTTTCTTCTTCTATCGCTGGACACCAAGGACGTCGCTTCAACATTTCTCGTTTT
The DNA here is from genome assembly GCA_014825475.1 of Pseudomyrmex flavicornis. Classification (NCBI taxonomy): domain Eukaryota; kingdom Metazoa; phylum Arthropoda; class Insecta; order Hymenoptera; family Formicidae; genus Pseudomyrmex; species Pseudomyrmex flavicornis. The sequence goes on from QVNW01001042.1 coordinate 44,207, forward strand.
CTCTGTTTTTCTCTTTTTGCTCGAATTGAGATTCAAGTTGTACTTCACCTTCGATCGCGGGCTTTCTTCGTGCTCAAGGAAGGTCGAGCACGTGGAATCAGGTTCCACATGTTTTTTTTTTTTTTTTTTACATACTGGTCGTCGAAAGGCTGTTGTCCTTAATAATTTTTGTAAATTTCAGTTTGACGTGTGAAAAATTTACGTATCTTCTATCGAGATGTTTAGTTTTTATTTTTATTATTACAACAAATTTCGATACTTTTATATTTTAAACTTTATGTCTACTATTTTATTATGAAAGCTGTGATAATTTAACAATAATTCAATACACGATGCTGTGACGTGAAATTTATGACAAAATGTGAAATGAACAAACTCATGCCCGCGTCCGAAATTGCGAAAGAAGCAAACAGCTGCGACTGTTTCGCGTAACGAGACGCGCATGTAAAACACAAGCATAAGAGTGATTGCATCCATAAGAAGAAGATGGACAAGTGAGGGTGGGGTCTGGTCAGTCGCGACGAGTTCTCACTTTCTATTGTCCGATCATGCCAAGAAATTGTCTCTCGATGAGAGAAATTGATTCTTACCTTTGCACAAACATGGCGCATCCTCGTTTGCAAAAACTTTGGAGTTCCGCGATCGATTATCAGATACAAAATAATGTCGCGTGTTTTCTGGTTTGGGATTTCTTTGTAGTGTATATATTTCAAATTAAGACTCTCTCTTTTTTTGGAATATTTTATACAAAATATATAAAGTTAGGAACCATAAGGTGGAATACAATAATTCGTGAAAAACACAGTTGCGATGTTCGGTTTGCGGAGAAGCAACGTTATAAAGAATGTAATTTGTAATCTTCTCTTCTCTCACACAATCTCTAGTTTAGTTGTTAAGGATAAAGCAGATGTTCTCTCTCTTCCTGCATCGGCAAGACAGAAATTCTTACTCTCAATCCTACGTCGTATAAATGTTAAGCTTGCTGAAGGATTATGTTTATGTATGTAAAAAAAGAGTTTATTATTATACAGTTTGTTCAACTAATAATTAAAATATGTAGGAGTCGCGTTAAATCTTGTTTCCATTCACGTCTCTGTAGAGCTCGTCGTTGTTGCCGTAAAGTCTCGGTGAATCGTTGCAGTCGACCTTAAAAAATAAATGAAAAAATAATTGAAAATCAAAATGCGAAATTAAGATCCTTTGTATCGTTTAGAAAAATACCATTTTCACTCTCGTACCTTGAACCACCAGTCGCAAACGCGAGTTGTTTGACTGAAGACTGTGCCATTTGGACAGAGGAAACTGAACTGACGTCCATTTGGCAAGCACCAATGCCACACCTTGAATCAAACGTAATCAATTTCCGTAAGTGTTCAAATAAGATAAAACAAAAACTTTTCTAATTTTCTATAAGTTTTCTTACAGAAAACTTCCTCTACATTTCCGCAAAACCTTACATTCTAAATACGGTGTAAAAAGAAAACACGGTTGTTAAAAAAAAAAAAAAAAAAAACAAGCTTGCAAATTACATGTTAAAAGAATAATTCGCAGTCAGTCTGTTGTTTTTGCAACATGTGTGTGCGTAAGATAGCTGATAGCAACGCATTTGAATAATCACGAGGGAAACACATTTAAATAATCTCGAATATATTAAAACGAGATCTATGCATACGACGACCATATGGACGCACCTGACATCTGGCCTCGGGATCGGCGTAGTAGCCAGGTAACTTGCCTCCGCAGGTAAAGGTGAGTCCGAACGGCACCGAGTTGTAGATTGGATAGTCCACGCCAGGTGTGTAGCCGTCCACTTGCTGCAACGCAGAAATGATGATTATGTGCGTGCCATATTCATCGTAGATAACCATCATTTTCCAACAGCTGTCATCAATCCGCGCGCAAATCGTTTTTTCCCCGTTTGTGCGGAATTAAGTCTCTGGTTTTTTGTATAAATATGTTCAACGCGGAGTTTAAGAAGTCCGATTACGTTATTACCTTGGACTGTACACTTGAGGCAAAGTCTCTCTGATCTGCATTGCAAATCTGGACGGTTGCATCGGAACAATTAGGGGAAAACGGCGAAACTTGCAGAAGCATAACCACGCGTGTAGCGCGCTGCCGTAATTGTTTCGGTGGAACAATAACAATATGTTTCGACACGTATCGTCTCGACAATGGTATGTGGCACGCATAAGGATACACGCCGTAAATCGCGTTTCCTCCGTTTTTTTCCGAACGCTCGCGCGGTCATTAAACCTTTTATAGCGATTAATTTCATTTTCAATCTACGTCAGTTGTATTTTGCGCAAAAAACGTGATTAATCATATAAAAAGATAATTTTTTTAACAATAAATTTATTAAGTAGTTCCTCCCTCGTTTTTGTAATTAAACAATTAAATTGCGAACATCTCCAAGTCGTGTGATATTTTCAAAACTGCTGTGTAACAGGAGAAGCAGCAATTCTTTTTTTTTTAACACAATACGCTTTATTAATAAGAGCCGTTTGACGGTGTGTCAATCCGCGCGTCTCTTTGTTCACTAATTTTTTAGAGCTAAGAGTAATGCCAGGATCTTTTTCGCAATTGACTATCAGTCAAAATGGGAAAGAAATAAAGAAGCGGTTGCGACACGACGCGTCGGGTCGAAACCGTTCGGTGCGTGCACGTGCCAATGTCTGACCGGAAGTCGGGTTACATTGTTCCTCCTGAGCGGATGCGCATCTCTCCGTGGCTTTGTGCGCGATCTCTTGTTTACGATTTCACGTGTATACGTATGTACGTATGCAGATGGACGATCCGCATTTCCCCTTCCCGATCGCGCCCGAATCCGACTGGTGATTTCAACGCCTGGGCGGGCGGTGATTTCAACGCCTGGACGGGCGGTGAGAAAGCCGCGTCGGAAAAGCGATATTTATCGGTTGTGTGTTTTGGCACTTTCGTAGAGAATGACGTGCGCACACACCAGTTGCACATGAACGGTAATGTGTATTCGATAAATAAAAGCGAGATATAATATTAATTTATATAATTGTGCGTGAGTTAAATAGAAGATAGAAAAAATAGTAATAAAAATTGTGAATAAAATTTTGTCAAATTTCATTCAAATACTACAAATAAACAATTGAAATGTCGTTGCAGAACGATGGCGAAAGGGCGTATTACAGTCGTGCGTGGAAGCGGGATAGTGCAAGCGTTGCATAAATTAATTGACTGTCTTATCTTTCCGTTTGTTAGTTTTGCGGCATTGAAGCTGCGGTTGTATATTTCTCATTCTCTATCCCCGATTTTCATCGGTTTCACGGCCATTGTTTCCGGTGAAAATATGTCTTCTAATTGGTAATTGCAAGATCTGGGATCCGACGAATGTTTATGTCGCGTTTTCTTTTCATTAAAATTTAATAAAAAAAAAAAAGTTCTCTCAATGTTGAAATAAACTACACAATTTTCAGAATCAAGACTTTTTAAAACTTAAAATTATTTTATATTTTAAGTTTTCAAATAATAAACATTATTAATTAAAGATGCATAATTTTTCTTATCTTTTAAAATTGATTTTGACATTGTGACAATATCTCCGAACGTTTGTGAAAGCACGGTTGAAATATTCATGAGTTGCGCTTAGAACTTTTAGTTGACTTCGCATAACGAGAGGCGCTTCTTGTACACTCAGGCGAAAGCATGCGCGTTCGCGTAACAGCGGGTTAATTAATGAATTACTTAATATTACCACTTGGGGGAAGATGATGCGTGCAGATACAGTTCACTCAGCGTTATTGTTACGCGATACACCGTGGGAAGCTGCGATGAAAATAATAATTTTGTGCTTTACTTCATCGCACGAGTTTTGTAAAAATGTGGAGCAACATTTTACGAAATAACACACATTTTCCATCACAACCTTCGCGCATCACATTGCGTAATCCACCGAATAAGATACGAGTATTTGTAAAATCTGTGCTGCTACTTGTTGTTAATTGTGAGTTTTGCGAAATGACGTGCAGAAAGAAAAAAAATGTCACTTGTATAATTTTGACTTACCGCCATTGTTTGGTAAAGCAAAACCGCGCCGAAAAGAAAAAGGGCGCAGAGGACTTGATACCTCGAAATCATCTAAAATTTTGAAATTTAAGCAATTCAATTATTCCTTATCTAACAAATAAACAAAAAAGTTTTTATTTTAACAAATATTTTTACACGAGAGAGAAATATTTTTACACAAGAAAGATATGTTATTTTTTACACATGGAAAAAAGTCGAAGACAAAAGTTTTATTGTGAAATTTCTTGTCCAATCAAAGTTAACGTATTTTAGTGTAATTGTTTGGAAGTTTAAGATAAAATGAACTTGAAAAGAAACTGAAGAGGCAGCGTGCCCTACCTTTTCTTTGAAAATCTGGACCCCTTAGTCTGCAGTATCGTGCTGCGTGGTGATCATTTATCTTGTCGTGTTCTCTGATCTATTTATTTTCGCGCGGCGAACCACACTTGAAAAGATTGGCGATTTACTGAGATCTACTTCGGATTCACCAGAAGACGACGTTACTCCCAAAGTTTCTTTCTCAAAGGATTGTTTCACGAGGTGGTGGTATATATATGGCTTTAGACATCGGGCCGAGAAAAAGGGGGGACTCTTGAGAGTCTCTCTTTCTTGGGGCTCCCACATCAGACGAACGGAGAAAGAGAAGATCCCAGAGCGGTCGAGGAAGGGATGTTCTTCTGTGGTGCAGCAGAGATTCCTCTTTTACGCAATCGTCTCGTGGTCTAACACCCGTGAAAATATTCGTAACCGCCATACTTCAGGCATTGTGACGTGCTTCTCTTCTTGTCTCTCTCTTGTCAAGACAGAAGAAAGTACGGCGGGCAATTACGATCGCTCTTTACTTTTTTTTCACACATCCGAATTGTCTGCGCGCAGATCTGCTAAACTTCCATTTCCACTTTTTGCAATCCAAAGAGAGAAAGAAAGAGAGAGAGAGAGAGAGAGATGTTTATCTTCAGATATAAAAATAATTAATCGGGAGACTTTCTGCGACGCATAGTAATTCTGAGAACACTCGATAAAATAAACTCATTCGATCAAGATACGTTCGATGAATTAATTAATTACTTTGTTTTAATAGAAGTCACATATGCGCGTCTGATTATTCCGATCGGTTGTTAGAATTGCAAACAAGCGAGAAAAATTCGGTGCAGAATAAATTCAATTAATAACAGCACAGAGATTTGATATCGTGTCGCGAGAGAAGATTTGCAATTTCCTATATTCGCATCTCCCGCACGAACGAGAGAGAGAACAACGTGGTTTTCTTTTCCTACCGTCAATCGGTAGGTTTACAAGATAACATATTCAAATCTGTTTTTCTAATCTGTGCGGCACGAGAATCGGCGGAAAATATGATTGACGTATCAATTTGTTACATAAGCGATCGAATATTCTTTGGAGCTTGCGCGATCGTATCGTTAATTATTGTTTTGTGTGTCTGCGATCTCAAGGATTGAGATCGTCTTTCCGATCAGATATCTCTCGTTTTTTTTTTTTTTTTTAAGATTTTTCCGCAAAAACGGAAACGCTCGTCAACAGGGCGGACCCCGAAATGATTCGTTCCTTATCGCGCAGGATAGATCCAAGGCTGCGCTGTCGCTCAATTCTCATGGCTGTCCATCAAACCGCGATCCAACGAATACGAATCTACGCAATCTCTTTTTTTATTGCTCTTTGAAATTTTCTTACGATCGCACAACAACGGAACGCGACACACAATTCTCTTATTTTGGTAACTAACCTTTCACCCCGCGATGAGAGACACACGCGCTCGCTAACGCGATCTTTCAGCAGCTACGTCGTTGCGCACGTAAATTAACGCGATCTATCGCAATGCTGCGATTACGCAAAAGAAGACATCGCAAAGTTTCTAAAGTCGTTTTCGATGGAATGAAATAGCGTGTCTTTTTGTTTTTATTTCTGTGGGACAGCGATGACATTTGCGATGATGAGCTTGACGCCTCAATTCTGTACACGCGTCCGAGATGTTTGAGAAAACATATCCTCGATAACGCGGTCAAAGATGCGACCTTGAGATTAGGAATTGAGAACAGAATTAAGAAGCGCGAATCCCGCATCGTGCCCGCGATTGAGTCGTTCATTTGCATTCTTTGTTGCGTCTTCCGCTTCGTGCCCCTTAATTTTGAAACACTCCTCGTGCCACTTAGCGATGCGTAATTGGCGCCTGCGAGCTTTTCCAGATTGATGTGCAAACTCGAGAAAATTGGACGTCCGGTTACACAAATTGTCGATAACTGCGTTATTTTTTTCGCTCTTAAGCAAAAAACATTTAGATATTTAAGATATTTCGTAATTTGTTTAGATAAAAAGTTGTGTGTTAATTGTACACACACTTTACTATTTTCATAAAATTATTGCGATGAGAGATGCATTTCAAGAACAGGAAACAAACGCCAGGAAAGCGCGCATCCCTTTTTACGGCCGATTTCTCACGGATCGTTGTTACGGTGCGCATTGCGTGCGCATATACCGAGTGCCACCGAGTACGGACCGTGTTGTTCTTAATTAAATTATCTGTCTGCTCGTTAATTAGATATCGGAGTGATTGCAAAATACACGTAACAGCGTGGGAAAGGTCTGTTTATTACTTTTGCGAGATGCGCGAAGCGAAACCACGCTTGGAAAAATGTCGACGAGCCGTGTTCGCTCGGCGAGGAAATGTCTCTCGCTGAACAACCCGTTATTAGCGCATTTATGTTAGAAAATGTTCCCGATCTAAATCTTACACTGAGAAATCGTTACATTAAAAAAAAAAAAGAAATGCAAGTGCTGGAATCGCAATTAAAAAGAAGATCAATATATCGATATATATCGAAGTGCGATATATATCGATATGCGATATATATCGATATGCGATATATATCGAAATGCGATATATATATTGATATGCGATATTATGATGTTTGCATAGATAAATCTTATTCCTGCTCTTATTCCGCCCCTTTATATCTCCGGAACCGTGTCTATGCTCATCTTAAAATTTGTCTGGCCTTAATGTTCTATCATATAGTACTATTTGGCATAAAAAAAAGTTTGAAATTCGAGGTTCAAAAAATGGGCGAAAAAACAGGTCTTTTTGCCATTACTCTTTGCCATACGCATCAATTTCTGAAGAGTCCTTCGTGTTCATAAAATAATTTACATTTGCTCGCAATATGCGATTCCCAAGTGAGAAACAAAACGATGGTCTTCGCAGAAGCAATACTCGTCGCAGCATCTTCGCACGACTTGTGCGCACGCTCCACTCACCCGGTATAAGCCCCCGCAATTTCACAACTAGTTGACTTCCGAGCTTCTTTCCTGTCGCCGAATGCCAACAAAGAGACATGAAAGTGATTCTCACGTTTTTACCTGGCGTCAAATAATTCATCGCGAGCAGAGCGGCGATATAGTTTCGAGAAAAAAATCTGCGAGAGAGAAAGAGAGACTTCTTTAATATTTATTGATCAGCAATTATAATCCAGTGACATAACAAACATCTATCCGCGTGTTACAACACACATCGTTATTAGTTATTTTAAACGAGGGAAATAAATCCGCACGTCGGTTACATTGTTTTCAGCGATGGAGGGATGCGTCTCTCATATTTTTAATTAACACGTAAACGTTTACCTAATTACAAGTTCTTGCGTGTGCTTCATTACGTCATATTACGCAACGCGATTGTGATTAATACACATCCGCATAAAACGAGACGTAGAGAAATAGAGAACGAGATGCTCGGGAATTACTGAAAAAAATGCGGCGATGATTTTTAGAAACATTAATGTTCGTTTTCTCGGCGATTAAAATTTCCAGCGCGCGGTGTTGCACAACGTTTCGTTTCTGTCGCAAAAATTTTATTGTGTTTTAACTTACATAAGTAAAATACGGTGTAAAAGATTGTAATGGAGACCGAAATGTCGGAAATCGCGCTTTGCTCCGCAACGGCGTTAATAATGACCGTCGCGTGATTATTGCTAAATTTTCATATCGAAGACGAGCGAAAACATCGAGAACTTTAAATAAATTACAAGCAGCCGTATAATTATTATGCGCGGTCATTTAGTTAAACGTATTAATTATGATACAATTTAATTGTGTTATGTAATAAATACTCCGCCCTTGATTTCAAAATCTCTATGTCGCGCGGAATCATGTAATCAATCTCTGCGGCAACGAGAAACACACCTTATCACCGCAGAGGTTTATTGCAGGTGTAGCGGCCGACAGAAGCGTGTATGTGTGTGTGTGTGTGTGTGTGTGTGTGTGTGTGACGTGTACACACACGTGTATATACGCGCGTGTCGCACGTCTCGTTCCGTTTTATCAGTTCGCGCGGCCACGAACGAGCGAACGGGCGAACGAACGGCGCCGTGGCGCGCGTTGTCCCACATTTTCAGTCGCACACACACGACAGCGCATACCGCAGGTGCCGTGTCAATCGGACTCTCCTAGAAAATATTTCGCGACGAGAGAGAGAGAAAGAAAGCGGGATTCAGAACCGCGACGAGTCTCGTTGCACGCGGATGCGCCGCGTGTCGCGCGCGATGTTTCCGGAAGCGAGGGCTTTTTCAGCGGCCGCACGCCGCAGGTGCGTCGAACGGTAAGATCGAGCGAGCTCCGGCTGATCGCACCTGGGCGGGGTGCCGCGCGATCGAATTCCATTCCTCGATTCGGGAAAAACGGGAAGTGTGCGTGTTCTCGTTGCATTTCGTCATGTCAACCACCTCTAGACGTGGACAAGTGAAGGTAAATGATCGCGCGAAACTGACCTGTCCGACTGATTCGTCGCGTTCGGATTTTATCGCGTTCGTTTTGGCGGAGAAACGTGATAAAGAGAGATCGTGGAATTTCTCGCGCGGCAAGATCGATCGGATTTCGTGCATTTACATTGTGATTTTTTTCTCTTTCGGTATCCGTTGTGTTTCGTTGCGATTTGTTGCAGCCGATATTCATCGCCGCGAGTCCGACGGCAATCATTATAATTAGCATGCGGCTATTGTTTAAATTAACGATCGATGGCAACGTGGCCGTCGTAAATTCCTCGCCCGATAGTTTCGTCTGTCCGTCTCTGGCGCGGCTTGTGCAATCGCACGCATCCCTGCGCATCTTCCATCGTAGTACAATAAGTCACTTTACGACGATTAATCGCGCGCGTGTTGTCCGCGTCGAATATTTAATTAACAATGATTGACGGCCGCGTATAAAATCTGTGACACCTGCTGTTTTCTTATCGCGCGGGTCTGGTAGCGCAATCGCGCGAGATATGATAAAGCGACGTCGTTCTGATAACCGCAACGGTGTTGTTTGCAATGGAAAATAACAAACGTACGAGGAACGTAAAATAATAATCGTTCTAACAGTGATTCATAAGTAAATTGTTCATTACGCAGTCGGAGGAAAAAATAAAAGATTGTATCAGAACTTGTTGCGGCAGAAATATACTCTTGTAACATACATCTCTCCATTTAATATTCCGCTTTAGAACCGATTGCTTTACTCGCTGTGCTCTGAACAAAATACGTGCAAGAACGGAATGGAGAAGTTAAAAAAATCGATGACACTGCCGTAAAACTATTGTCTCGTATTACAGCTCTCTCGGTTGAAGTTTGCACAAATTCCGACAAAACAAAAGCAAAGACATCAGATATCTTCTCGATGTTGCACGCGACTGTTGAGTTTTTCCTCGTCGAATTTGATTTCCGCAGCTCGCCGTTCAAATTCCGTGAGGTCGGAATACACGGCACGCATCGTTAGAACTCCTTCGTGACACGGCTGTAATAGCTTCCGGTCAGACATTCAACGGCGCTCGCTTCCGGTTCCCACCCTTCCGCGCGAGCTGCGAGAGAGAGAGAGAGAAAAAGAAAGAGAGAGAGAAAACGAAAAGGGGAATTAGTTGATTTCGCGCTGTCAGATATAATCGCGGATCGCATAACGTCGTAAATTTCGCCGGCGTTGGCGTTTTCTCGATCGCAAATATCACAGGGAGAAATGCGCTTATTGTTGTATTCGATGCGCGCGATCGCTCGCTTCATGTAAAATGTTTTTAACGTTTTCTAGCAGAATCTTCTTTTATTACGTAAGAGGCTGCGATTCCGCGAGATCTCGTCTCTGGTATAACGGCGATCCGGCACGAAACCGTAATAACGAGCACAGCGATACTATTTCATCTGCTACCGTTATCAAAGCGAATCTTGAAATCTTCGTCTTCTCGTTTGCTTCTCGTCCGCGACGTGCGAACGCATACTAATTGATTATCGGAGATCACTTCTAACTTCCTGATGCTAACGTATGCGCGCATGTAGCGTGTAACAAAAGGAAGCTGGTTTGATCTCTCTTTCTCTTTTGCGTAATTGCATCGACGAGATGCTCGCGTTCCTGGAAAATCCGGTTTTGCCAGACACCCGTTGTGTGGATTGCTCACATTGTCAGTTCTGCTATTGTACGCGGGTGTAACTCGACGACAGGTGTACGCGACTGTATACACAGTGTTCCGTAAAAAGAGAAATTGTTATCGCGCATTGTTTTTTCTCTCGTGTTGATTTTGAAACTGTGGTTTCTTGTCAATAAAAATTAACACGTTTCTGCACGTGATACAAGTAATATTTGTGACACGGGATTTTATTTGAATAAAAAGGTTTTCGTTGTAAATTTATTTTTAACGGACTTGCTAATATCTTGATTATAAAATTACGTTAAACATCGATTTATATATAAAAAAAAAAAAAAACAAAATTGTGGCGCGGAGAATTTTGTTCTTTTTCTTTTTCTTTTTTTTTTTTTTGCGCTAAACACAAAGACGCTCCGTGCCAATTTTAGAACAGTCGAGTCTTTGTTTTCGCTGTCACGTGTGAAACTTTTATTGCGCACTCCCGAAATAAACGCGCGCTTGAAGCGCGCGAAACCCAACAGAAACACACCACACCTGTAACGGAATACATTAATGAATCCTTCCTGATCTGACTATCGGTCACCTGACTCATTTCCTGTGGGCTGAAAAAGCCCCCTACAGGCACGTTTGAAATACCTAGTCGATACAATTGTGTCCGGCGCATCCGCCGCCGTAATCACAGACGTGAACAAAAACCCCCGTCATTGTCGCTACGCGGTCGCAGAGAACAGCGAAAGTTAAAAGTGAATGTTGGGTTTGCGATCGAGTGTATGATGTTGTTTGCAAATATCGGTGTCGAAAAATTGCGATTGTAAATTCAACAACAGAATAAATACGCATAATTATTCGACGACTTTAAGTGATGTGTAGCTGAGACGCACCTTAATCGAATCGGTCACAATGTAAAGAACAAAGTAATTCGCGTAACCGCACAATTGCACTATAAATAGCACAAATATGTAATTCGATGCGGTACAGTGAAAGAAGGGAAAGAAGAAAGAAAGCTTAAAACCAGTCCGATGCAAGGTGCAACACGTGCTGCTCGACAGCTGTTTTCCGGTTCGAGTTTGGACGTTATGCCCATTTTTAATTTCGCGCCCGGGCGCATTCTTAAATAATAATAATTACCGCGTGTGACACACACACACACACATACACACACGCGGGGTGGAGGACTCTCTTGTCAGTTACGAAGCTGGCGAGTAATTCATCGCAAACGGTTTGTTCGCGTATGGAGATTCGCATTCCGAGAAACGCGCGGGAGGAAGTAGATCATCATAGGAATTACGCTGACGTCTCGTTTCGTATTTTGCTGTTTAGCTCTCTCTGAACTACGGATTACCGCGTGTTTCTGATCAACGTTATTTGCAGGTGACATTTACGTGTTATTTCCATTCAATGAGGAACAAGAAAACAACCTGAGGAAAAACGAAGGAAGCGGCTTAATTTCCACGTTAACGAGATCGATTTAGCTATCATGGAGGACTTTGGTTTCACGAGAAGGGCCGACAATGTTCTGAATAAGATCCTCGCTGTTAACAGCGAACAAACCCACGAGAGAGTTCGTGAGCAGCGAGGTTCTTCTTCGACTAAGGTTGGTTTTCGATATTTAGCCAGAAAAAAGGTTTACGTACGATAATAAAAAATATTCACGAGTTTAAATTGTACGATTTAGTTAAGTCATTAGAAAGTATCGAACAATGTCTAAACCAGGCAAAGTTCGGATGCGAAAACCGTCGAGGATATCTTGTAATAACGTAAAAAAGTTATAAAATTGGAAATTTAAATGTATGCGCACCTCATGGAAATACGAAAGAAAAAATTGGCGAGCTGTCTATAGCTTGATAAAATGCTATTAGACATCGGAAGTCGTTGGTGGTGGTGGTGGATCAACGACTCCAGCGCCTCCGACCGCAGCCGGAAGCGACGGTCGTGAACGCGCGTCAACCGCCGCCGGCTCAGTCGTGTCCAACACGCCGATCATACCGAACGTGGTGGAGTATCATCTTAAAGTCAAGCCTAGCCCGCGAAACAGCCGACCCGACAACGTTCCCGTGAGTAATTCTCAAGATTTTCAAAACACAGATAGAAGAAACTTATGGAATCACAGATTGACATTCATTAACGTTGTCATTTGCGTTAGAATATTTGTTGAGAGTTTACCGTTGTGAATTATTTTGTGACCTCCTTAATTTCTGGTTTGTTTTCCATTTGAACACCAATGTTCGAAATTTTTTAATTTGTAACTCACGTTAAACGCGCGAATAATCGCTTTTCGATTGTTCGAAAATCGATCGCGGAAAAAATTACGTTAGCGACTTGTTGTTGTATTGAGAAATAAATAAATGCAAAACAGAGAGACCAGCCTCTGGAAGTCATGAAGAAGGAGAAGAATCTGGTACCCACGGATGATAAGAAGAAAGATCTCGTGACAAAGCTGTCGCGTCTGTCCATCGATAACAACGTCTTCGAGGGCTCCTCCGATTTGCCTCAGGTGTTTCAGGTACAGTTTTAAAAGGAAAGCCTTGTAAATTCCCAAAAGTCTCGCGCGCTAATATTTACTTTACACATATCTGTTTGGATGAGAGTCGGAACTTAATCGTATCGCAATACGTTTGGTTTTACATGTTCTCGCGAGAGAACGATATAAAATCACATGCGTCAGTGACACATTTATTTTAAAAAAATTATGCGAAAATTGTTAATTAAGATTTTATGTAAAATAATTTACATAGACTGTTATAACTCCCAATCAATTTTAATAAAGTCATTTTCAAAAATCGAAAGATTTTAAAGACAGACGATAGCAGAGTAAAGATTTTAAAGTCCTGATTATTAAGAATTGTATTGTCCTTGGGCGGTCCGTTGGGCCTTTCGGAGATTTAAAACGGATCGTCTTTCACAGGTGAAGTACCTGGGATCTCACGATGCGAGAGGCCTCTGGGGCATCAAGCACACGAGAAGGCCCGTCGATAACATGGTGTCTGCCGCAAAGGCTTTGCCGACCAACACGATGCTTCCTCTGATCAAGCTGGTGGTCTCCCAGGAGGGAGTCGCTCTCCTATCGCTGGACAAAAAGAAGCAAGACTTGTCCAGAATGTATCCTATCGAGACGATCTCTTACGGAGTGCAGGATCTAGTTTACACCAGAGTCTTTTCCATGATAGTCGTTCGCGAGACGGAAAACTTCAGAAGAATCTCGCCGTTCGAGTGTCACGGTTTCGTTTGCGAGTCGAAATATTACGCGAGACAACTGACGTACGCTCTCGCCGCGGCGTTTGAAATTTATTCCAAAACCGTAAAAGCGCAGGAGAAACTAGCCGAGACCGCGAAAAGTAATAAAAAAAGATTCGCGATCGATTTGAGAAGTCCCGAAGAGATCGAGGCGGATCTTACGATGGATTCCGAAGCGTAGTTTTCGCAGATTCTGTCGATATTTATTAGACTAAGCTGTAAATATGCATAGCGCACATGAGAACAATTTCAAGAGTGTTTTTAACTTTAAAAAAGATAAAAAATATTTTTGACGCAGAACTCTTTTACGAAAAATCTATTTTATGAAACACAAGTTCTTGTTATTGGCGCGGTTGCGCATCTTTTTGAGAGAAATATCTTGAAAAAGGACGATACAGGGTACAAAGTGTGGGACTAGCTTTCCGAAAGAGTATTATCACATGTTTATCATAAGAGAAACGCATTTATTTAATCTTTATGCAAGATTTATTTCAATATTCTTTTAGATGCCGTGTGATTTCCGTGAAAACGTGTACATATATTTATTTAAAATCGAGTTTGAATAGAAAATAAATAATATATTTTTTATAGAGTAAAATTTAATTCTAATTACACCTCGTATTTAACTTTGTTTAAAATATAATTATTTTAATGTCAGGGGAAGACGTTTAGAATATATTTCTTTCGAGAAAGATTTATTATAATACATTTAATATAATTACAAAAAATTTCAAGTATTTAATACGTGTGTGCATACAGGTAGAAAGTAGAAAACATTTAATAGATAAGTTTATGTACATATTCGCAGATAATCGAAAAATTACTTTATAATAGATACTCGTAAATAATATATAGAAGCAGTATATATTTTTAATATATTCTCTATATTATAATTTTCACTCACTTATTTAATATGAAAATCGCATTTACACATACGTCTTTTTACGGATTGACGTTTCACAATCCAAAAACGAAATATCTTTATCATCAGAGTATTATTCCATGGATATGAGTGTTTTGACATAATTGTTGCTTGTTTTTTTATTACTTGTATCGGCATTGCGCGAAGACGGGATAGGCTTCGCCTATCCGAGACATCATATATGGCTAGCTATCCAAAGATATCGAATAGAACGCATGATGAAACGCGCGAGTTGTTGCGACGATGCTCCGTCGCGACGCGACTTGTGCGATTTCATGAAAATTTGTATGACGAATCGAACGATGATTTTGGATTTACTTCTAGCCGGTTTACGTGTGCGTGTGCGTGTGGTTTCTTTAGCATTAAGTCATTTCACGAAAACTACATTATGTAATATCAGCAATGAAAAGAAATTCTTCGAAGATTCTATCGATTGTATATCGATTCGAAGATTCTATCTTTGGGGTGGCTCTTATTTACTCCTGGAAAAAGTTTTTTCAAAGTAAGAGCCACCCTATTCTGTCTTGATATTTAATGTAATTTTATAATATTTTATATATAGTTTTTAAATAGTTTTTTCTTATATTTAAGTGTTACAAAAGACCAATATCGATACATATCAATCGGTTATAAGTACATAGTATCGCCAACGACACTATTTTAATCATATATTGTACATATATATTGTTTTGTAAATTTCCTACAATCTTTTTTCACTCTTATTCTCTTTCGCATTGCGCTTGCGGCATCATCGTGTCACTTTTACGCAGCTTAGGCTTGGGACATTCGTGTAACGTTCTTCTTATTACTTTATATTATGCGAGAGTACCAGGTGAATCTTTGGCCTGTACTTATGTTAAGCAATATTTACGAGACGTTTGCATCAATGTCGAAAACTTTACTTTGACATTAATAAAGTAAGTCTTGATGTCTTTTGTTCTTCTATTCTCTTTGTGTGCTACAAATATGTACAAACGCAGGAAGATAAAAATATTTGCAATGGTTCAACATCTTTTATTTTATTCCTTCGATAATTACAGAGACATAATTGTTCAATATAATTTGTTGCGCACGATTATGCAATATACGATTTATTTTCTACTCGCGCGATCATCTTAAACATTAAATGAGCATTTAGTCAACTTTGATTGTGGCAAGTTAAATTTGTTTTTTTTTAAACCGCGATTGTGCTGGCCAGCTATTATCACGATCATTTCGTAGGACAGTGTGTTCTTTTCAATTCGAGAAAAAGCATATCTCCCTTCTTATTGACGTCGAAACGATCTTTCCCGATCCGTTAGTCTTAAATTTCGCGGAGGTTTCTTCGATACCGTTTCCACCTCAGACACGAAAATCTTCGTGGAGTTTTGCTTCCCTCGGTCCTGATCCGCCTCCTCCTCTTCCTCCACTTCTTTTCCGATCTCTTCGTTCAACGCGTAATATTTTTCCGACTCCTCGCAAGGTATCGAGCTTTCTGTTCGCGTGCACACAAATGTTGCCTACAAATAGAAATTATTTGTTACGATTCAAAAATGATTTATTAATTTTTGGGAGGAATTAAATCGAAAGTTACATATCTATTAATTAATTTCTTACCTGATTAAAAACTGTCTCGGCGGGGCAGATAAAGCTCCATCTGATCGCGCTTCTCGTCTGGGGCATGCACACGTGAAACAGTTGACAGTCGTTGTCCATGTCGGCGTAATATCCGTAGATTCTGTCCTGACACGAGAACGTGTCGACGATGTTATCGCGGATGAGCGTCGCGTTGTCGGGAAGCAGCAAGCCGCCAGTTTTATTATGCTAAAAAAGAAAGAATCAATTGCGAACTTCCATTATGACAAATAATCCCGCGTTCAGATTTCGAAGAATTTGCGACATAAAGCAGAAATTGCTGCTGCGAAAAACCTTGAACACCGGTACGGGTCTCTTGGTCTTCGATTGCTGCGGCAAGCTCAGAGCGATCGCGACGAGACCGAGAAGCATCACGGCGAAGAGTCTCTCCCACACCATGATTGATTCTGATGCGCCGCAAAGAAAAAGGTAAAACGTGTCTTCTGTAACGAAGCGGGCACGTGCGATTTTCTCGAATTCGTCGTTTTGTCACCACCGATTCTCGACGAATGAGATGAACCGTGTCTGAGAGCTCTGTGTTCGGGAATCTTGGGAAGACTGATGATGTGGTCCGCAGAAGAGTGTTATATAGGGGACTGCGCGTGTAAGGATCTTGAATATTGTATGAATGGCCGATTCTCGCGGTACACTGAAATCAGTAAGTACATCACGTTTGTTCTGCCAATGACCATCGTCGTCAGACGTCCACATCATCCTCGAAGGCCCGATGCAAAATGCTTACGGCTTGATAATATACTCATTTGGCGATTTTTATGTGTTTCACTCTCTTGGAAGCGCCGTAAGAAGAAGCGCCGCGGAAAGAAGCTCCTGAATGCATATCGTCTTATGTCGTTGGCGATTCTCCTTACGTAGACGCGAAGTATGCGAAAAAAAACGGTTTTTTTTTTTTTATAATTCAATGACTTCACAGTCGCCAATCTGCTGGTGTAATTTAATTAGAGCGCAATTAAAATGTCGGATTAAATTTTGACGAACGTTGCGGTTGATATTGCGAATATCTTCGCGGATTTCCGCGTTCTTGAACTCGCGACATTTTGAGACTTTGCAAGCGGTACAACGCATACAAAGCAATTTGTGCTTCTCGAAACGACGTTGTCGTTTGCAAAAGCTTAAATCACACATTGATAATCTAGTGGAGACATTAACAGTCACAGAGATGCGTCCTTCTATAGAGAAAGGATAATTTCTAAAAAGAACCAAGCGCGCTGAATCGTCTATGAGGGTCCCCAAGAGATGAGACATGCAACACCCGAAGGCCAGATATCAATTACACGCGATGGGAATAAATGTGCCGAAAGGCACCGAAATTCTTACGTGACGAATTTCCCTTACGATTTGAATCTTCGCTTTTGGATCGTAACTCTTTCGCATCGCCCAACTCTTGTGTATTACTCATGTCTCTCGTCACAACGCGACACGCTGATCCCATTCTCAGAGATTGGCCGTGTTCCAAAGTAAAAACGTCGAATGACGCGGGGGAGCTGACGCGCAAATTCGGCCGTCGAAATTCGAGGGCAGCCCCGAACAAACCTTATCTTCGTTAAGGTCGCGTCGGCATTTCGTCGGGATGTGAATACTTAATGATTTTTACTGTGGCACATATGTGTGCGTAGTCAACGATTACGAAATCGCACCTGTTTCTGATCGCACACAGTCGATAAGCGTGAAAAAATCTTTTAAATAAAAAAAAAAACTATTTTGAAAAATTCATTTTGCAAATAAATGTAGAAAAGACAATAAGAAAACGTTCGAAAAGCTAAAATTTCCACACAATATAATTTTTTTATCTGTGACTCTTGTTTTACTAATTAAATTGACGTGTGATTTACTTTATTTTTTAAATTCACATAAAGATAACACGTCTTTATTTAATTTTCATAGTTTGAAAGAAAAATTTTAGAGAAATATAGTTTTCTTTAGAAGATCTTCGATTGACATGTGCATTGATGGCGCCACCCAATCGCTGCACATTTCTCTGCTTATCGTTGAATCGACCAGTAACAAGGTGAACACCCTGATCGCCGCTCTTTGAGGATTCAAGTCACATTGTCCGTCTCGCTATGACAAAGAATACAAAGATTTCGGGACGGTCTGTCGTTGAAGAAGGTTGTACGACTCAGAACCGCGTCAAAGTTTCTCTCTGCTGAGTTTTCATCTCTACCTCTTGCTGTCGTGATGTCTTTGCTAAAATGATTCTCTGATTTTTGCTATCGTGTTTTGTATCTTTTTCGCTATTTGTTCTCGTCTCACTTTAAAGTCTTGATCAATAAGCATATTCAAAATTATATTCATCGTTGCTGTTTAAAACCTTCTTCAACAGGGCATGAGATACTTTTTTTTCGCCGTCAAATACAATAAATACAATACAGTGTGTTAAGGAAACTTAGACAATGTATTACATACTCGTATAGTTTATTATTAAACATTTTAGTACACGTGCTTCTGTAGAAAATGCTGAGTCGCTGTTACAAATTATTATCGTTGTACAAAGAATGTGTTTCACGGGGAGATGCAGTAATTTTATAATGTTATTACGTTATACGGTAAAACATTTTCACAAAAGTGACATTACACTTAAATCTATTTACGTTTTGTGAGTCTGTGAGTCACGGTACGAGTAGTTTAGCATGTTCTACAATAGCTGATCTTCTACAAGAACTCTTCGCGAGCTAGAACAGGTACTCGTAAGTAACTTTGGTATAACTTAAACTAGAAATATATATATATGTATATATTCTAATTCTCGTACATGCGATAAATTACTTTTAAAATATATTCGAAGAACACGTCGGCGCACGATGCAATAAATAAAATAAATAAGTACAATATAAATATCGGCGATGTATTCAAAAAAATAATATTCTGCGGCTTTCAGACTAAATTTCTACAATAAATAAAAACTGCAATTGCAGTTGTCTTTGCGCGTTCGATTTGTCTTTGAATTTGTCCGCAACATCATTTTCATCTTCTTCTCAGATGAGAGACTCGCGCGCGATTGTTTCGTTATCATTGCGCGGGCACGTAAGCGCGATAAGCGATTTCCTGAGGCGTCTCGTTCGACGATCTTCCCCAATAACCGTGATCGTGATCGTCGTGCTCATAGTGATGCTGATGCTGCGCGTGCTCGTAATAGATGACTTTGGCGGGCTGATTCTTCTTTATCTCGAGCCAAAACCTGGTTGCGTTCAGTACCAACGATAGAATCGCGATGATGAAGAACTTCATCTGGAAGTGCGTGCTGACGAGTTGCAGCAGCAGACTGAGCTTCGCCTTCATCAACATCGCTATCCCCATGAGTCTCTGCACGTACTTCTTCTTCTTCTTGTCTTTTTTGCCGCGAGGTTCTTCTGAAAAAATTTTACACTCATTTCGTCACGTGCGCAACTGTCAATAATTCAAGATGATTTGCCGCGTGAGCGTTTCTGAGGCAAAAACTCTGAGAGAAAAAAAAACGATATGTGTTCCTACAGTTATTCTAGATTTAATCAAGACGAAATCGCGCGAGAGAGTTAATCTGGAGATGTGAGACGAGCATTGTGAGGACGTAGTTGACCCATAAACCTTAACTCGGAGCGTATTTCGTCTGAGGGGAAGTCCGCGCCACGTAATCGAACGACTTTCTTTCTAAAAGAAGTCAACGTGGCCGAATTTTCTCGCAAATACATCGCGCGTTCCACCGACTAAATCCGCGACGATAACGATCACTCCAGCCTTGTTTCGCAAATGTTAAATATATAAATCATTCTGAATTAGTGTAATGTCAGTCGAATTACTCCATTCGTCGTCGGCAATTTGCTCGGAGAAGTACCGTATAATTTTTTTTCGTATGCTCCAAAAGAGATAACGAAGATAATGCTGGCGGTACCGTTATCCGTCCGTTTATCCAAGAATTTTTTGGCGTCAATATAATTAAAATCTCATTAAAAACGATTTTACAAATAGAAATCGTTCATTTTCATCAATGAAAATCGCCAATTGCCGATCATTTGTTTTCTCTCGTACGCGAAGTTGATGTTTGCCGGAAAAAATTGCGCGACGCGATCTCTACCGTTACTCCCGATTTGCCTAAGTCGAACGATTTAATTGACAGTGTCGGACTGACAATGTCAGCGACACGCGAGAGCACAATCGCGTGCACGCACGAGCGAGGCATTTAAACAGTTAGCCATCGACTGGGACCGATCGCGCGTTAACTTTGCGGTTTACTTTGTGTTTCCCGACTGCGTTAGTTCTGATTTACGCACGCGATTGCGCCCAACCGACGTTAAACATTACGTATGCAAATACGGGACGGGGTTCGTTCACCTTTGCCGTCGCGATGCCTGCGTCTGAAAACTCGCGTTCTTGTCTTGTTGTCAATGCAATTTGCTTTGTTCGCGTGATCCATGATACGACTCGGTCGAAACATCCATTCACAGATCCCATTCACGGTCGTTTCTCGATATTTACTATTTCCTTCCCCACGGGCACTGTTCTAGCACGATTCTTCTGTTTACGACGCCAGATGTTCCATTGATTGAATTATAAGAGCGCGAAGTAATTATAACGTCATATAATTTCATACGACATTGTTTTATGGCGAGTTTTTGGAAACGATATATTAAACTGTTAAATAGAAAGTCCCTCTTTAAAACAAAAGAGTTGCTGTTACCACAGACGAAGATCATTTTCCAAATTGCTTCTCACATCCGTTTTTCTCCGGTTTACTTGAGAAACCGTGTCGACTACAATAGCAATCATTTTACGGAAAACTGGTAAAGATGCATAACGAGGAAGAAAATCGGCACAGTCAAGCAAAGGTGAGGTGACTTCCTGTTCTTACATCTCCGCTGAGAAAAGAGACGAGTAATCGCTAACCGACTTTGTTCAACGGTGCTTCTCCGAAAGCACGAATAAGGATCCTGTGTGTGCGCGAGCGAATTTATTATGATGCGCTTCACGTGTCAACCTCAGGAATTCGAAGCAGGAAGTCCACGGTTCGATCATACGACCTTTCGATGATTTATTATCAGTGCGAGAAAATTTGATGTGGCTTTTAACGAATTTTTTTCGTTACGTATGAATGAAATCATTTTCGCGCCGATGTAACGTCTTTAATTTCCCATGTGTTTCTTACCTATATTCTGGTCCTGAACCTCATCTTCCTCTACGATTTCTTTCGCACCGCTCTCCTGGAGATCGTCAACGATCTCCGCGATGATCGTGCCAGCTTGCTCGATCACCGCGCTCATCGGCGGCTCGTTCTTCTTGCCGGTGACTTCCACTTCGATTCGGTCCAGGTCACGGGCCAGTCTTGTCCTGAGGCAGTTTCCGGCGTTGTCCTCGAACATGCATTCCAAAATGCCGACGTCATCGTCGTCCGAGCTACTCTTTTTCGTCGTCTCCTCACAATGAACATACGCAGCAAATCCAAGAATTAGCAAGATCCACACGATTATTCTCATAGTGACGTTTCTGACTTCTTCGCCGATTTTTGTTTTTTTTTTTTTTTTTCACCGACCCGGACGCACCGAAAATCACCACGAAAATCGCGACCTGGCGAACCGCGTCCGTCACCCTCCGATTTTTTTCTGATCTTGACCGCCGACCGTGGCCTTGGACCGTGTGTCACAGATTCGAAGTGGTTGTGAAGCGTGCGTGGTCGAACATATATGAGTGTCCCTTCCATCCCAACTTCCGCCAATAGTGGGTTTGGTTTCACGCGAGTTCCAGTGTGCCACCCCTCCACTGTGGTGGCTGTCGTTCTGGACGAACAAGAGACCTCGGGTCTCATCGCGGATACGCGTTTGTGAATGAAAAAGAATTCGAATATCACCGATACACGTCTGCGCGCGAATAATTTATGCGACAACTTTCGTTTTTTCCTGTGTCATATTTCGCGAGACTCCTTAATTTCTCGCCTATAATTATTCTCTCACACTTTTGCGACTGAGAAAATTGAAAAAAATTTTTTTAAATACTTTTTCTTATGCGCTAAATTTTACAAGGAGAATTTTAACGAAATTTATAACAATCGTGACAACAATTTTAAAGTAGTAATCCACTTGGCACGATACGTGAATCGACAACGAAAATCGACAAGGATGCTAATACAACCCA
>QVNW01001043.1:0-18354 GCA_014825475.1 Pseudomyrmex flavicornis
TTTTGCGGATAAATATATGTTTAAATATATTTATATTTGAAGAGTGTAAATTCTTACACATTATTTGAATTGAATTTTTTAATTCTTAAATCATATAGAATGCTTGATTTGCATCACAAATATGGGAATACCCATTTTCCCTTCCCAATTAATTTAGAAATTATATTGCGAAAAAAACACCTCGGCCAGGAATCGAACCTGGAATCTTCGGCTTTCCGTGCCAACGCCTTTCCTATTCCCCATTCCCTCTTAGATTAGAATTGATTAATTTAATTTTTTCATCTTGTTTCAAAAATATTAGTTTTTGATTTTTTTTTTTTTATTTAGAACAAATAATTGGAAAATAAATAAAGTTTATTTTTCAAATAAAAATTGTTGCTTTTTTTTTTAAATAAAAAATTGTGATTTTACCTTTCGTAGATTCATCGTCGCTCGGTGTAATTTTTTTCTCGTTCGCAGTATCAAGCGATTCTCCAACACGATTAATTTGTGATGTATCTTTAGATCGCGTCGGATCCGGTCGTTGTTTCGGCGAGGTAGGAGGAACGCGGGCATTGGCGTACAGCGACGATTCTATCACATTGGCATAAGTGTTTTCCTTGGGAATTTCATTGGTGGTTTTTGTAGCTTCTATCTCGGCGAAATCGCGCGGTCGTATCAGCTGGAAAGTATTCTTCACAAGAGCCGAGCCCTTGCCAGAAATTCTATAGAGCACATTTTCGTGTTTCCAACCCGATGTGGACGGTTGCTCGGCGGAAATAGAAGGCTGATTTAATCTACGAATGTTTCCACTGGTTTGCACCGACGAGGACACCTTTTGCTTATCTCTCTCGTAATCGTTCGGTGACGTTCTTTCCGTTCTTGTCGTCGTGACGGAGGCAACGTAGGACGTCTTGTTCGTAGATACGGGCGAGCGTTTCTCGACCTTTTCGAGGCCGTCGTCGTCGTTTGACGTAGGCTTCCTCGGTTTTGGCCGCTTTGGTAACGAGTGCTTCATCTCCTTCAGCATCTCCTTCAAATCCGTGGTAATTGGGTCCTCGACAGTATTGAGGGCAGTTGATTTTGTCTTGCCAGACTTCGCTCTCTGATTCGCATCAATCAAACGCGATGTTTCCTTGTCTTGCATCGATCTTTCCGACTGCATCACCGATCTCGTCTTACTTTCCTTCTCGGCTTCCACCAAGATATCGAGCACTTTGGCCACTTTGCTCGATACTGCTTCATCCTCCGGAACTTTGCTCTTGTCGGATTCAACTACTGATCTTCGCTCAATCAGCTTGAACTCTCTTGAACGCAGCTGTCGGTCGATCTCGTCGAATATGTCCGAGAATTCCTTTTGTGCTCCCTCCAATCGTTCTCGGCCTCTCTCTGCCTTATCCAACGCCCCTTCCGTGCCCCTTTCAGCTAAGTTACGAGCACGAGAAAGCAAAAATTTTCTATTAGTTTCACTGTTCGGTCTCGGCATATTGTTGTTCTTCTTTTCTTTAATGATTTCTTTTCGCTGTTTAATGTTATCTTCTGGCAACGCAATGTCCTTCTCGGCACTTGACGATTCGCTTGCTCGATTTGCAGCCAGTTGACTCTGTAACAACGATATTCTAGTAGACGTGTCTTTCATCAGCAAATCATTTTGTTCTTTGCACGAAGTAATTTTAATGTCCGTTGGCTTCGCGTCCGCGTGTGTCGATTCAGACTTACTTCTCGATGCTCTCTGGTGCGGCAAGAAGTATTTGGAAATATCTTTATCAACGCGAACGCTCTGACCGAGATCCTGCTGGACCGAGAATCTCTGATTTCTCCAATCTCCGCCCTGTTCGAATCTGCTGCTTCTTGCCGCATCTCGCTCGAACTTGTAACTTGGCTGATCCCTTTTAGCAAAGAAATTGGCGTTGACCGTAACTTTGGTAATGTTGCTGATGGCATTGAATTTTGAGATCAACGCGCGCGTGCTTCGTCGGGGCGACGACGAGTTCTCCATCGCCGAGGTAATCATGTCCTGAACAATTTCCTCGTTAACGTCGTTCCTATTTTCAAAGGCGTCGGTAAACTTTGACGTCTTCAACAACGCCCGGGTTCGCGCCTGTTCTTCCTGCACGATCGCTGCCGCTTCTTTGTCTAGTTCGCTGATGTTCGTTAGAATAGACAGGCCGGACTTCCGTTTAGCCTCCTGCCGTTTTCTGTCATCGTTGTGCCGATGGAAAAAACTTAATCTCGACAGAGAAGCATCGGCAGAATAATTCGAAGAAGACGACATACTCGTCCCGACTACACTTTCTTCTTTTACCTCGACGGACATAGCAGGGCTGCGAAAAACAGAGCTTCTCTTTGACGTTCCGGAGTCGCGAGAGTGCTCGAAGACACTACGTTTGTACCAAGGTCGCGACATGTTCGCGTTCAAAGTGCCAATAGGACTTTGCGCTCTTTCTTGCCGAACTGTCATGTTGGACGCGACGTCGTCATTATTCTTGGTGGTCTTGGGACTGCCGCAAACTTCTTTCTTCGATAGCAGCATACCGTCCTGAAGAATCAATGTGTCGTTACTGATCGATTGTCTTTCTTCATCTTTTCTCTCTTCTATATCCATGTTGCCGCCATTGATGACGAGTTTTGATTGAGCTCGTTCTTCGATTGAACAATTTGACGGAACAGTCACGTTCTCCGGAGGCGGTGGCGCCCGTCGTTTTCGTCTGCCGCTGTTCTTCGCGGACGTTTTGCGTACATCGACCTCCACGACCTTGACCACCGGAGGATTGGGTGCTCTTCGTTTTCCCTTCACGTAGACACGCCTACGAACGGATCCATTGTAACCAGTTCTCGCGCGTTCATCGGATCTTCTCGAGTCCGGTAAGTTTTTCTCGCGTGTCGAAAAATTCTCGCACGAGCCGAAAGTCGTCGACGGATGCAGCGAGTATCTGGCAGTGATGTCCTGTCTTCTGGAGTGAGCGCTCGTTGGTAAAGTGACGAACACCGAAGCGTTGTTCTCTTTGTTGCCGTTAGACACCTTTGACGCTCCGGCGGCGAACGGCCCGACTTCGGCGGCCTGTTTGAGGATGTCCAGGGACAGCACGTTGCAACGGTTCAGGGTTCCCGTATGGAACGCAAAACTGCGAACTGTGGTGGTGCTGTAGAAGGTGTCTACGCTCTCCACGCTGGAGTAGACGCTACTGTGTCGTCGGACGATGCCATTATCGTCCAACTTAGCGCTCGTTCTCCTTCGTTTCTCCACGGTTGAATCGCGATTGCGCTTGAACCACTTGAACAGGGAAAACCTGCCGTTGCCACGTGTCAGAGAGGTCGTTTCACTGGTGACGGCACCTCGCGCTACCACCGCATCCGTCGAGACGACACCGGATGTGTTTCCTCCTTCTTGGTCGCCGTTCGGCACGCCATTGAGGGATGCGCTCGTCTCGCCGCCGCACGCGTCTTGCTGTACCATTCTTACTCACTCTCGCACATCTCGTTCGGGGCGAGTGCACCGCGCCCCGCCTCAACCGTCGCGTTGCATAGTTCTTTATTTAGATTTCTCACTTGAAACGCGGTTTTAAGTTCCTTCCAGTTCGTCCACACTCAGACGCCAAAATACGCGACGAAAGTCGCGGAAAATATCATCGCAACGACGATCGTGTCAACCGATCAAACTATCTTCTCACGTCACAATCTCCCTATCCTCCCCAGTCCTCTCTCTAACTCTCCGTTCGCGTATTTAACTGACAGTTTCTAATTCATCGACGTCGAAAGCCGTCGACCGCAGAATTCGCCAGAACGATGAAGGTGTCAGGTGCATCGCGCGTCGACGTCTTCGCGGGCGAAGACACATGTGCACGAGTGCGAACTATATATCGGCGGATTTTGCAGGCGAACCGCGCGTAGTCGGTGCCGAACCGGCGACAAAGATACTCAAAGTCGGTAAAAACTATTAATAGTCCGCCGGATAGTCCTCCTCGTGGCGGGGGTTATTTTCAAGTTCCACTTTGCACACCGCGCGCGCCGTCGGCTGAAATCAAAACAGAGAAATACACGGGACAGAAACGCGCGCGATCTCTTTCAATGCAACGGTTTCGTGAAAAAATACTGTTGCGCCTGCCTCGGGTAGAAATCGATGTAGAAATGTTCCCAGCTGCAAGCGATTCCGCGTGTACAGTTTGCGTTTCTGTTTTTGAAACAACGCTACGTTTCAAATATCGGAACTAATAACGAAAACATATAAATGGGAATAATGAATATTTTACAAAATAATAGGATGTATCAGATAGGGTTTTGTCTTGAGAGAGAGAGAGAGAGAGAGAGACGAAGGAGAGAATAAAAGTCAAATAAATTCAAAACTTGGTAAAAATAACTATTGTTTCATTTGTTAATTTTTTTCCTGATTTACATAACTTATGTCTATTTAACAGAAAGTAATAGAGAGATCTCGTGGTTTTATAATAATGTAACAAAATATTTTCGAATCGTAACCTCCCACAATTCCCGTTAGGGACTGTTATATTTTTGGTCACCGATTTTCACAGCGGAGCATATTTATAGTTGGTCGAAATCTTCGAGGTACTGAATAAACGTTCGCTCTCCAAATCCCGTTATATCTACGCTCGATTGTATTTATTTCCGCAATAACTTTCGACATTATCTGCGCTCAGTGGCGTATAACGTTGTTACGCCAGACGCTGAATCTTAAGTTTACAGGACTTGGAACGTCTGATTTACAACGCTGCGTTCATTTGCATCGCGCGGCGCGCGATCCGCGCGAGGGTATTATTTTTGGAATTGACTAATCCCGTGAGAGGGCACGGACTGGTAAAATGATGATCGGTCACCGCCTCTCTGTGTTTCGTCGAATGAATCAGAGAGCGTGTGTGTGTGTGTGTGTGTGTGTGTGTGTGTGTGAGTTTTGACAAAATTCCCGAAACGGCGACACTCGATACAATGTTCCCGGAAAGCTTTCTCTGTGACCTTGAAAATCATCCCACACAAGCACGGATGCTTTTTTTTAAACCGATCGGCTGCTGCCCCATGTAGAATTTTCACCGAAAATAAACTCGCGCTTTGCGCATCAGCGCGCGCGCACATTTCGATTCGCATTTTCCAAAAATACGCGGAACTTTTCTCGTGAATGCGGCGCGTACCGCTATCAATGTCACAAAGGAATTGATGATCCAAATTTTTTCACTGATTAGTCGTTAAATTGAATATAAAAGTTCAATAAATCGAT
Source organism: Pseudomyrmex flavicornis (assembly GCA_014825475.1). Taxonomy (NCBI): domain Eukaryota; kingdom Metazoa; phylum Arthropoda; class Insecta; order Hymenoptera; family Formicidae; genus Pseudomyrmex; species Pseudomyrmex flavicornis. The sequence continues at coordinate 5,207 of QVNW01001043.1, forward strand.
ACTTTTAGTAAGCTCTGTAAAATATTCAGCGCGAATAGTCGCGCAACGTATTTCAGTGTGTTTAAAATATCCATAAAAGAGTAAATCTCAACGAAAATCTGTTAAACCATCCGTAAAAGAGTAAATCTCAATAAAATGTACTATTTTTAATACACAAAGTTTTTCATTTTCACATTTGCGTTTCATCACGGAAATTTCTGGTTGCGAATGTTTAGCTGAATTATCTATTTGAGAATTAACCGAACGTGTATTTTTAATTACGTCCACAACACGAAAAAAGCTACCTTACGACTGTTTTCGTCATTAAATACTTTTATTTAAAGCGGTTTTGTCACGAAACCAACTCTATAAGCACAGGCACGAAATAATAGAACAAATATTTATACGTGCAGAAGCTTTAACAACAACGATTCCACAATAACTTGGAGCAATTATTACCTGTAATGACAAAAGGAAGAAGCGTGTGTTATTCGCAAGTGCAATTTGCAAGTAAACAACTACAACGGTCGTAACGTGAATATTAACTAAACTCCGTTGTTGAACGAAAGATTCGTTCGGATTATGCAGATTCATCTGCGTTTAGCAAATGGCACAAGAGGATAATATCTAGCGGTTTGTTCTGCACGGTAGGACATATTACGCTATAGAAATGATCCTTCCCCCAATCTCTCCTGATTATATGACGGGACACGGCAGAGCGAGCGTTGTCGTCGTATAAGAGATCGTTCGGCGGTTACCGGGATGCGTGGTCTTAGCTCACTTTTATTGTCGGAAGTCGAACTGGAGCGCGAGGATGCGCGTTTTCCTGTCTCATTCTCTTTCTCTTTTCCTTTCTCTCTTCCTCATGTCGCTGCATCGTCCGCTAGACAAGGGGGTTTATTTCGCGAATCCATTCGGCGTCCCTATCCCCCGCGCATGCACCCACGACTCTTGGCTCTGTATCCTGCGTCCTGAATACAAATCGCGTTTCCTTTCGCGAGCTCTCTCCCGCTAGACTGCCAGAACGCGCGATCATTACCATTAATGAAGAAACTAGTAGCGCAACATCGTGGATGCCCCTTCCCCTCGCGTCTGCATCCTTCTAGACGTATAACTCACGATGACCGAGACGGAAGTTCCGAGGCCGATAGTAATGCGGAATTATTCCCGCCGGATATACAAGCGCGTCCGCGCGTCCATATTCAACGATTTACAATTTTTATACCCCGCGCGTCCTCAGGGAATGTCGTCGCGGGGATGCCGTTGAACTCCGGCGAGAAAGGTCAACGGTGTCGTGCAGTTTCGGATGGAGGATGTTTTATTTAGACGCTCCCGTTCCACCTTTTCTCTCTCGTCGTGGCGTTCAACTTCGCAGAATCGGATGTAAATTAGTTATCGAATAACGTCGGATTCTTATGCAGAGAGCGCGAACGAAAAGTCTTTTTGATTGGTGAGAGGAGGTTCAAATGAGGACACGAATTGAGTCCCGAACGAGCAAAGGACGAACTGAATTATGAATCGTGAAGATTTTTTAAGTTATAAACGAGTCATGTAAATACATGAGAATGTATAATAAAACAGATGTGCGGGAGTGCGCCACGACGACGGTTGTATTATTTCGTAGAAATGTTTGCGTCGCTCAATCAAACCGCTAGATTAAAACGTCGTACTTTAAGTCAAGCCGATGCACCGTCGTCTTTAATTACATCGGAATTAAAATTAAAATGCAGGCTTAAAACAGGTGCAAAATTGTGTTCTTTTATATGTCTTTTATTATTATTTTTTACTTATTTTTCGCGCGCGTTTTGTTTCTACTCTGATGATTTCTCTTATTAATTTCTACACAACTTCTGCAAAAGTTATTTTACAACGGAACATTTTCTCGATGAAGAATTGAATAATGTAGTTCCGGCAATAACTCAACTAAGATGTGAGTTTTATTTGCAGACGTTAGATAAATAGAAGACGGCAAAGATGAAAAGTTCAATTTAACTGTTCTGCCTCGGAAGGTTGAGCAAATATAAATAAGAAACGTTTTTATATCAATAGATCGATATCCAAGACTTTTCGTTGTATTATATGTTAAAGAGGAACACTGTGGGATCATAGCAGCGTTAGTGAATATTGCTGCGTTACTTGCAAAATGTAGCAGCGTCGCTGCTTTGCGCGTTCTTTGCGCCGAGAGAAATGCAAACGAACCTTGTCGACGATGATCGTGGATTCTCGTGGTAGTCTGATAAGGAATCGCGATGTCTTCAATATGCAAATTTTACGATGTTCCACGCCTATCGCTTGTGTTCAGACATCGAAAGAAGAGAAAGGTACGCAGCAATTTGATTCAGCATCCCCTAAGAGACAGGTAAAAATACACTGTGTCTACAAGCAATCTTTTGTTCAATATATTTTAATAATTCTTACTAATGTGATGTTATTCTAGTTTTGTTTATAAAATGCAATATATATGTTAGCGTCAAAAGCCGAAGTGAGGTTGATTCTAGGATTGACTGGTCAATTCGCAGAGCATGGTCAAAAATCGAAATAAGGTTTTTAGCATACTTTTCAATGTACGCTATTGTTGCAGTGACATATTATAGATTAAGTTAGAAAATTAGAAAGGGATTAGCTCCAAGAATTTTAAATTTAACGTTAAGTAAAGGCAGTTGAAGCAAGACACTGGTGTTGTTGTGTGAAGTATTGAAAAGTTGTTTATTTAAATAATGTGAGTGATAGACGTGCGGTTTCGGTCTTTATCAATATCATTAAAATAGTGCTAAGTCTTCACATTAAAGCAACTGAGTTGCTTTAATGCCGCTGTTAGGAGGTGTCCTGTTTTCTACATCATGTACTTTACACTTTTTTATGTGAAGACTTAAACAACAGCACACTTTTAATGATATTGATAAAGACCGAAACCGCAGGTCGAAACGTCTATCACTCACATTATTTAAATAAACAACTTTTCAATACTTCACACAACAACCAGTGTCTTGCTTCAACTGCCTTTACAACGTTAGATTAGGTTAGATTAGGTTAGGTTAGGTTTTTATGGGGAGGGAGCGAAGCCCCTCCTCCGCCCACACGTGTACGATAGTATGTGATACAGGGGAAAAATTGTATACGTCTAAAATGTCCATTCGGACTTTGACCGTTGTTCCGCGCATTGACCAGTCAATCTTACTTAGAATCAACCTCACTTCGGCTTTTGACGCTAACATATATACGTATAAGAGTCATGTTTAGATAGAAACAAAATAATTTGAAATTGTATAAAAAACTTTTTGCCAGAATAAAGTTGAAACATTTGCGTGAATATTATAGTCAGAGAGACATTTTAATTCTATAAATTTACACAGCATAAATTTACGTGCGCAAATTTGTTTTACATTAAACACAATTTAAATTAACTTCTGTATTTAATTTGCCTCTAATGTTAATATTAATACTACGCGGATATATGGATCACACAAATATCTTCACTGCGATCTAAGAAAACAGATATCCGAAGCTATACAGTGCGGAAAGTATTTCTCACAAGCAGAGACTTCAGTATATGTTGGACGAGTCAGCCAGCTACTTCACTTACAACGTCGTACGTGCGCGAGATAGTTAGATTGTCTTCCTTCCAAGTTATCCTACATGATGTTAAACTTCTCTCCGGCTTCCATTGACCATACGTACTCTGGCGTACTTGCACAATATCCGCGCCACTCGCTGATGAATATGAGACCGTGGACGGAGATTACATTACGCGAATTCGTGAACCCCGTCAGGAGAATAAATATTCTCAATAAATTCACTTCAAACGTGGAAAAACGTAAGATATCGCTCTTTAATTCAAGCAAATTAAATCTTGTGAAAAGTATGTAAAAATATCAGAAGAAGAATTGTGTGTGTGTGTGTGACTTTTTATGAAGTTACATTCGTCATTAGAATATCGAATATCTTTGCAACAGCTATTTGACGCTAAAGTCGTGAATAAGTGAATAGATAATCAGCGTGATTAGAAAAATCGATAAAAAACATATTACGTTAATGTGGCTATTAATAGTTGTCTGTATCTCGAACACATTCCGAAGTACGAAATAAATTATGAAGAACATATTTGTCTTCTTTCATTTTCTTTCCGCGTAAACTCGATTTTCTACGCGTTGTCATTGTGAGTTTCCCAGCTTAGAGCGTACTCGTTTAATAATCGTATTACGTGAGACTTAGCAATATCCGCGACGTCAATTGGCTAGTGTGGACTCTCCTTTCCCTTATTGACGTAATCAGAAATATCGCATTCGATCTGAAGTTCCATTAAAGTGAAGAACTTAATCTGTACGCGACAATCAACTCTTCTCGATGACTTTCTCGTACCACTATTCTCTCTCTCTCTCTCTCTCTCTCTCTCTCTCTCTCTCTCTCTTTCTTTTCCGTACATATTTTATATACCTACTATATCTACTTCTGAAAGTACATGACGTACTTTTAATATATGTCATATCTTTTTTCTTCTACCCATTAGCTAAAATACAGCGAGTCACTGGAAGCAGACATAACTATTTATCAAAAAGAAAAGACAGATCGTCCGCGATAACGGCGTAAGTAGTTCGCCGTCCGCGAAAGAACAAAGCTAGAACGAAGACTCCATATCTCATGTAACTGAAAGAATATCCTTAATCCTGAAAAGAGAAAGAAGAAAATTCACTCTTCGTAAATAAATATATTTGTCGGATATCTTCTGTGTTTATAGGATGCTTTATGTTCGTAAATATATCTCTATTTTTGCGCGGGTGTATAATACTCTTAGCGTCGCAAATATTTTTTTCTCTGTGTTCGTGCAATTTAACGTGAAAATGTTTCAACGTTGATGACAATTCTTTATATATGTAAATATCCTCCCCTCCCCGTTTTAGCGGTTACACTCGCCGAGCGAATGCATTTTATAAGCTCCGAAGCGAGAAGCTGACCGCGATAACATTAAGCTTCTTGATAGTATAGCCGCGAAACTTAATCGTCGATTCGCGTCCCATTTTAATGCCTATGGCGAGAGTAACATAGTACCGCTTTGGTATCTGCCAAATCTCGACGAGCTTTCCAACTATTAGGAGGATTTATTCCGGTCTACTAATTGCCTCGGGTTTCATTGTGAATAAACATAAGCGTATTTATAAGGACAGATGTGTACGTACCATTTATTGTCGCGTTTCACATTCTCCGTCAATTTGTGCGATAATCTTCCGCGATTTACTTGCGGGAATATTTCATTCGGAGTTGTTACATATATGTATGATACCGACCGACGGCGACACATATATATTTGGCTAATTGAAATTGTATTATTCAAATTTTGCATTAATTGCATTAATTACATAGTCGGCTTCGCCGACAATTGTAATTTACATTTCTAATTCGGTTTACTTATTTTTCTTGGCTACAATTCCGGAGTGCAAAATGTAGAAAAAACTCAAAAAAACTGCATATTGCTGTTTCGTCCGGCATATACTTTACCGCCATTCGAGAAATTCGTCATGAGGCGACGCGTCGTTTGAACACCACGCAACGGCGCCGCGACGCCTAACAACCTAGATTTTTCTCGAGACTATTTTACCGCGACCAATTCTCTCCTCCTCCTCTCTCTCTCTCTTTCTCTCTCTCTCACGCGCGTAAGCTTCAACCGCAATTTATCGTCTGTACATATGCAACACGACGTCGACGTTATTTTGGCGATTCGTGGGTGAAAGTACGAAATATGTCACTCGCTATTTGTGAAATTTTTTTTATTAGAAATAAATTTGCTTTCTTGCAGCAGCAATATTTTATTTACAACAAATAGTACGGATTGTTTTTGTTTTGTTTTGAATATCGAACTTTGTTACGTCAAAAGACATCGCATTTGGTGAATTCGTGTTGCGGTTAGAGAAATATATAGAGAATTGGTTTTATAAACTCAATGCTGTTTGCGCACGCAAGTAAATTTGAATATTTGGAATCGATGGACACGAATACAGATTCTCAAAGAGAATTAATCATCCAGTTAAAGGCAGACTGCAGTCGCGTCTCTCACTTTGTGAACAGTTATCATACAAGCGTAAAGCTCATCAGTCGCGGTGCTAATTCCTGTTTCCCCATCGATGTTTCAATCATCATCAGTATCTGCTATAAATTATCGTTCATTAAGCGCAGACATAGTTTCCGTATCGCGCACCGAAGCTCACGTATTTAAGTGCACAATCATACATGTGCCGTTTTAATCGAATAATGTTCAACAAAAAGCTCATGCCAATAGTTTCTCGTACAAATATTTTCTCTTCAATATTTCTTGTCCAATATGTAATTCCTTGGAAAATAAACAGCAAGACGTCGATGCAGTTGTGTTTGAAAGAATATCAGTTGCACAACACACATCGTACATGTGCAAATATATTATTACACAGCTATTTACCTCTCTCTTTTGCTCGACTTCCTCTGGATATGCGCGCGATAAATTAAATATTAGACAGAAACGTTGCAGATAAAAACTATATTATTTCTATCGTGTATTTTCCGTATACGTTTATACGCAATTTACATATATACGTGTAGCTAATAAAACGATAAAAGCATCCGGATATTTATTAGAGCGCAATGCTTGAAAAAAAAAAAAAAAAATCATTAGGACTCATACACGCGTACAACGTGTGTTATTGTTTAACTTCGTAGTCCCATGGACGGTAATGCGTGTATTTATGCGTGTCCGCGTTCACACACGCGTGCGTGCATATTCATACCGCGTTAAACGCTATTCGGTGCTTTGCGAAGCGGAAAATCGCGCGACCGACTGTACGCGAATTTTTATACGACGAATTTTACGTCTCGCGGAACGTTTGTTTGCCCTGCCAACCCTCCCCCCCCGTGGCATTTTATGGTCTGTATATCCGCAATCCCGGTATTATGCAGGTATACTATTCGCTTAGGCGTCGGAATCCGGTCGCGTCGGTTGAAGCTTTTCTAGGTTTCGGAAGTTTACTGGCGCATATGGTGCTCGCGCGCAATACACAGTACGTCCGAGCTGTATTTCTTACGCCTGCGAATGTTTTACGGCATAGCGTCGTAAACGTACCGGCTTTTTACCTTCGCACGAAATTAATTACGAAACGCTGTAAGTAAAACCAACAACTATCTTCCGTATAATTTCTGTAACTTCTTGCTGATTACTCCCCGGGCGTAGTAAAAGTTTTTAACACAAACGTACTTTCTAATATTTCTCCTCGCACATACATGTGTTTGTGTGTGATAAAAGATATTAAAAATCTGTCTGACACTTTTTTGATGGGAAAGTTTGAAAAATAATTAACGAAAGCTGTCTCGGAGAAGATTGAAGATACAATCAAGGGGATCTAATAAAGGTTTAAATTGTTGCTTCTATCGCGGAAGATTCCACCTATCCGTAGAGAGGGATAAGAGGAAGGACAAGCGGACGATAAGAAGTATCATCTTGTCCGTCTGCGAGATCCCCGGCTGTCGGCTCCAATAACGCAATCGCGGGGGATCGATTTTCAATCCAATCGTCAGAGAATGCAACGTGTAAACCGCGGCGGAAAGTGCAATATATTTTCATGAGTGCCCACCTTCACGGGTATGGCAGGGTATGGATACGGTACGGTTATGCTCGCCCAAGAGGGATGCTTTAAAATCGAATACTCGAACCCGAACAAACTCTTGTACCGGCTCCGGAAACCCGGTATAAACTCGTAATATCGTATTTTTTCTTCTTTTTTCTCCTTTTTCGTACTCTTTTGATACCGACCGGATTTCTCCTCTTTCTGCTTGCTCTCTCCCTTTTCGATCTACACTCCCAGTTGGCAGAAAATCGCGACTTGACTACCGCGTTCTGGAAAATGTACGCGGAATAATTTGAATTTTTGAATGGTCGCAGTTGCCGCACATTTTGCTCTCTCTCTATTTCGCTGAATTTTTGGCACGCTTGAGCAGTGCGTTTTGACAATGCGTCCTGCACCAGTTGAATACTTTGAACTGTATCGCTTTTTATTTCCTTTTTATTTTTTTATTTTTTTTTTTGAATACCTACCTACCTACAGTTGCAAGTATATATCTTTTACCTTACCTTACAGCAAAGCCTTTTTCACTTCCATTCATGCCTTAGCGATTTAAAAGCGACCGCACCTTTCGTTGCGCTTGCTTTACTCGTGTCCGTCTTCAATATATCGGCTGGCTCAATGTGCTTACACCAAGATTTTAGAGGCCTGTTGGGTTTACAAGTTTTCCTCTCTTTTTTCGACCATTTTTATTATCCTATCTTCTTTTCACGTTTTTCTTGTAAGAAGAAGTTTTTTCGGCTGAGCTTCCTTTTTCACAAACTTAACACGCATTTAAAGAGTATATATATATATATATATATATAATGCCAAGTTTTGTATCTTTTAATATCTTAAGTTAATGAAATTTCTCTTTGGTGTGAGTCAGTACTTATCTCTAATGCTATTTCACGATCGGATATCGCTACGCTATGTAGCAACATCTACGCTCTTGCGAAAACCGCGCTTGTATTTTCCGAGACTTCACGTGCAGTGCGCGATGCAATCTTTTCCCTTTGCATTCACTCACTATAGCTGCCACGCGTACTCTTTCGTGAATCCTGCAAAGTTGCTCTATCCTGCTTTAATGCGGGACGTGTATGGGAAGAATGATCGAAGGATCGATACTCTCTCTCTCTCTCTCTCGCTCTCTCTTTTCTCGGTCTTTCCTCTACGATTTAACGACACGCGGAAATTGAACGGTCGTCGCGCGATCCGAGATTCTGGCTTTTCAGCCAACTTGGGGAAACAGTCGGGAAGAAACAACTTCGAACTCCATTGCTACAGTTCATCTTTCGATTTGTGCGAGCGATGACGCGTCCGGATACGCGTCACGCGGACGAGAAGAAATCTAAACTTTCAAGTGCGTTCTCCGTTCTCACTGTTCGACGAGATACAAGACACGAACGTGACATCTTTGTCGGAAAATTCGGTGAGATTGCTTCAGAGATATTGAGAATCACACTTTCACAGTTCAACACGAAGATTAGAGTGCAAAAATAAGTAAAGAGAAATTACATGCGACTAACTCGCGCGCGCGCGCGCGCGCACACACACACGAATTTCCGTAAAATTTCGCGATGTTCAAAATGTCACTCAAAATCAAGAAGAAAAATTTATACAAGAGAAGTTATAGATATTTCATTACGTTCTCTACGATGTGACGTGACACATTTTTTGTAACTCAAATATAAATAGAGCGCGGGAAAAACATTCTAATATTAGTATTTCATCAGAATGAGATTTAAAGGATTTTAGTTAAATTAACTTCGAGGAGAAAAATGGAAAGAAAAATGAACAAGGATTTTATTCTTTAGTTTTTCCAATGCAAGTACTTTGCCGTAATAAGAATTTAATAGAAAACTTGATTGCCAAGATGAAGTTGCGATAAACTTTCTCACAGAGCAAATTGACTACAAATTCGTCAAAGAGTCCGGGAGATAATAGATGTCACGGTAACAGTGGGACATTCTATCGCGTCACGATCGATACGTTTGCGCGGAAGAACCGCGCACACAGAGAAAGGAACAGTTTTGCCGGCACAATTGCAATAAAACATTCACTCCGAATATGCTGCGCTATGAAAATTTTATCCACCATTATATATACCTTACAATCTACGACTGGATATCGGTTATTGCTGTCGCATAGCGACGACAGATTTATTAGTATAAGTAGAGATGTCTTATTTATGCTACAAAAATACCGCAATCTATCATATTTAAATAGACAAAGCCGTAAGTGGAAGACAATGTATCTTTGAAACACTGCTTTGCATCAACGCGAATTTCTAGCCGTGCTGTTTTTTAATCTTCAAAACCATTAATCCATCTTATTATATAACATGAAAGTAGTGCGTTTAAGTTGCAGAAAACAATTTAACTCATGATTCTTAATCTCGACAAAAAATAAGTAAAATTGCAAAAATTATTAAGAAATGTTTCTCAACTTTCTGAGATTGCGCCAATAATAGTAGTAGTAGTAGTAGTACAAATGATCAGTAATTGCAAGATAGTTTTATATTTTTTTCTTTCTAGTTATCGCACTCACGTCCGCGCAGTATCGCCATTTCCTTTAGTAATACAAAGCGAGCACCGAACCTGTACGTGCGTGCTCGCAGAAGTTATAATTCGCGCCAATCATTTATTCTCGCGATACTAAGTTCTATTTTTTTATGCTCTCAATCAATTCTGTATAAGAAAAAAAAGAGTTTGTATATCCTTTAGTTTATGTCTTCCTAAAATAAAACTCGTTGCACACACTACGTGTCGTCGTTCTTAACACTGCCAATAATCAAGAAGAATGATAAACAAAATTGACCGAATTGCCTCAATAACACTCGTTCACATAAACCTGTTCTCGAAATCACAAATTCCATTACGTCGTTCGTTCATTCATCGTCCGAATGCGTCGCGCGATTTTTTTCGAGAGAAAAAACCCATGAAGTCTTTTTGCGATTATGCGCCAGAATTTAACGAGGTGGCGAGGTAGAGAAGCATAAGAATTTCAAGACGCGTACGTTTCAGCTTGTGGTGAGATGTTGACGATGCTGATGTCGTCGCACGAGGACGACGACGACGACGATGACAACGTCAGCGGACTGTACTTTTCTCATGGCGTCGTAGGCGCGCATCGGGTTATGATTTTCCGCGAGGTCGACCGGAAAAATGAAAATTCCAGTAAATGCCTGGGTCCATTATATCGCGGCTACGCGGAAGCGCGATACGAGCTATTGCTGCAGCGGCTGACTGAAGAGGAGGGGTTTTGCTTGCGAGAAGTCCCCGGGATATTCTCGCAGTGGCGCTTTTATGAACTTTTTATGGGGTCATTCTTCCCGGCGAAGCACGCCGCGGAATCTTGATCTGCGCGACAAGACGATCCCGGAGAGATACGACACGCGTGTGCAAATGTCGTGAATCTTCTTTTTTTTTTTTTTCTTTTTTTTTTTAAAGAGAGCGCGATATCAGACTATGTACAGACTATACACGTGTTATAATTGTGATATTATTATATTATTATAATTATACGCTACACAAAGAGCCGCTCTGTTGTTAAAGCTAAATATATCACGTGCATTGTTTAACTTCTTTATTTATCAAACCTATTTACGAGCCAAAATCTCGTTTTCCAATTTGCAATTTACAAACAAACTTGACGTGTATTGTTAAATATTTGTAAAGAATAATAATATCAATTGGCTTCATTTGCATTTGTAATTAATTTGTAGTAACCAACATTGCAACATTCGTGCTGTGCGAGGTTATTTTGTTTCTCGTTTTTTTGTTGTTGTGCGCCTGTGAAACGCACGTCTGCACAATGTACTTGTTGGAGAGAACCTCCTTCTGATTTTTCTCAGAAAAAGGTAGAAAGAAGTCATTCAAGTAACACGGATCTTCTCGCGGAAGCTTCAATTATCGTCTCTGCTTACAGAGAACTTCGTATTTCGAGTGAGTGACACTTGTGCTTCCCCTTTATGAACCTACCTGAGAAAGATACGCTCTCACGCTGTTATAACATCGCAGGAAACAATATTTTCCATCCAGCGCTCGAGCATATGGCTGATACGTTTACTCGCTCAAGCGTAAAAGACGCCATCGGAGTGAATGGAATTAAGGGACGTCGAGCTCGACGAGGCGGAATGATGTAGGTGATAGTTGCCAGCAAGTTGCATTCCGCTTTTAGGTTCGTATATTTTCGTATCACGTCGTATGAGAAATATCTGGCGTTTATTACCTTTTGCGGTTAATTTTCTCTTGCGAATTTCGCGATTGAAATTTGTAAAAAAACTTTTTTGTTTTCGACGTAATTAGAAAATGACTAACGAAATGCAAAAACGAATTACATATATTTGCATTTGGTTTTTTTGTTCCTCTCACATTATAAATGTCTCAATAAAAATATATATATATTTTGCGAGTTAGATTATACGAAAATAGCTTCCGTGTTATCGAGACTTCCATCAAGATTTTTGCGACCTGGATCTATTTCTGTTGTGTATAAATTCGTATTTTCACCAGCGCGCAAATCGATCCCTTAAATCGCTCGCTTCGTAACGGAAAAACAGTGTTCGATGTCGCGTGTCGTTATTTATGAGCAAGGTGCATAATCGAGTAAATGAGAAGACGCTGTTTCTGCCACATTGCTCGCGAGCGAAAAAGATATTGGGTCGTGCCAGGAGCGGCGCGCGCAAGTGCGTTTTTGTCGAGGACGAATTCCACGCGTCTGGAGAACACGCGAGATGAAACTTGGCTCAACAGTAAATCAGAAAGATATGATTTTTTTCCTTCCACCGGAACACGAGTATCCGACCGGAAAAAGCAGCAAAGAGTCGACGCTTACTCAGCGTCGTTCCGCGCCTCGGATTCACGTGCTTCTCTAAAAAATAAAAAAAAAAAAAAAAAAAAAAGTGCCAGAACTGCGTTTTACATGAACATTGGAACAGAAGAGTCTGCTTAATCGCGAGGAAGAAGACCTAGTCTAAAACATTGTTTCTTTGTCAATCCTGTTCGCGAGAGAGTTAATTAAAAAATTCTTTTTTTTTTAAGATATGCTTTAAAAAACATAATATTGAGTCATTATCATCAAAATACTGTATTATGTGTGTATTGTTGTAAGAATGAATTTGTTTAATAAACATCTGGAATAATTTTCATAAATAATTTCTAGACATTTATTTGACACTTTTCGGTGTTGCAATATTATGCGGTAATGTGCATTACATCTCGTGGTAAAGGATTAGCGGTATTTATATCCAAATGAATTTAATACGCGATTATTTACACGTGCTCTATATATGTTGCGCGTACCTACGTGCAGCTTTCCATTAATTTTGATAATTTCCATTAATTGATGAAATACCTATTTTAATCCTTGTAAAATATATATATTAAATTTAGATTAAAAATTAAGAGATACTGATATAAAATATTTATTATAATTTATTATATGATGTAAAAGCTACTTTTTGATGAACATTTTTAATTTTAATTTTTTCTAATAATTTCTTCGTGTTTCTAAGTCAATGTTTTTGTCTAATATTTATTTGTGATTTACAAAATGTCAGTTTAAGAAATGCTCAAAAATTAAATTGACTCAAAAAATTAGTTTTAA